>CM050171.1:44425243-44480243 GCA_027410445.1 Discoglossus pictus | reverse complement strand
CATGTTTTTTGTTTATTTTGTTATGTGTTATATCACTGGTGAAGAATCATTAAAAGTATGTAAAGCATTTATAGGCCTCCTGTGTTCCTCCATCAGAAGTGCCCGAAAGCAGGACGTAGACCCAAAGGGAGACCGGTGCCTTGCCACAAACCATTACCATGCACGTATAATATAATATTCTTTTTTTGAAATTGAAGCTCCTGGAGTGTAATATACTGCTTTTAATGTGTAACTTATCTTTGGGGGATTGTCCCTGTCGGCCAATATGCAACAATATAGTTGTATGAGTCATAAGTGTTCTGCTAATGAAATCTAGATAGAATCTTGCATTCTTTGTGCTCACCCAGAGGTTTTTCCTGTGGCCGTTTCCGTTAACTTCCACTAAGTTTACAAAAAGAACTTGCCACACGTGTAAGTGTATAGAGTGTGACAAGTCAAAAAGGTTGTGCTAAAAAACATGCAATGAAAATGTACAATCTCTGATTATACATAATATAAAAACAGTCAATGGTGTAAACCAATCCAGAAGGAAAAAAGTGGGTCCAACCTTAAATGTAATGGTTCCAAAACCAGGAACAATGTCTGTAGATCTAATTATTTCCAATAATTCAATAACGGTCCGGTAGGAGCAAGCTGCGGTGGATTGCTGCTGCTTCTTCACAAAGCACCATTTAATTTGTGCTCCCGTTATAGCGCAACACAAAAAGAAAAAAAGGGCGGTAGGAAGAAGAGCAACTCCTAGTGCAGATAAAATTGGACACTCCAATCATAAATGTCGAACAACAATATCGATACTCACATTTCCTGACCTTAAACTATGAGGTGTTGGCCTTGGCTCACGGGAAGACCATCTCCTTGTAGGTCCCCTGGAGAGTCCCCTATCTTGGAATCTTCCCGTCTGTAGATGGCTATGTGGTAATCGTAGGATAATTACACCAATGCAGAACACAAACGTCTCCAAGAAATAGCAGTTGGTAAGCTATACACCTAACAAACCTCGATAGACCCCTTGGCGTACTGTATATAAATATGAGGTTTTGATACCTGAATCGGTTATAGTAATACCCAACATTTTGAGAAGTCATATGTGTGTAGCGCTCCATGGGAGCGTACACGATTACTTACGAAGTCCGTACAGAGCTGCGCACATGCTGGACTGAAAAATGGGAGGGAAGAGTGAGGAAGACACAGGGGTGAGGGAGGGGAGAGGATGAGGGGGTGGGGATGGGAGACACAGCTGAGGGAGTGGGGGGGAGAGACAACGTACAACATGAGCTGAAAAGCCATTGGCGATGACTTTGTTTACATTACATGAATGCTCCCAGAACCTAGTCTTAAGGGATCTTTTTGTCTTTCTGCCTACATATTGTTGGGAACATTTGCATATAATTACATATACAACATAATTAGACTTACAATTAGTTACGTGTTTTATTCTGGACCTTTTCTTTTTTCTAGTAGACACAATACAACTTCTATTTCATGTGGTACATCCATTTTACCACATTTAAAGCTATGCGTAAGGTTTCACATTTTTATGTACTTTTTCTTTCACATCTCACTCTGTGCTAAATAGTTTTTAAGGTTTGTACTTTTTCTTCATGTAATTGCTGGTTTCTCTGGTAAAATTATTGTTATACATCATACTTTACTCTCCTTATATGGACCTTATAACACTGATAATTTTTATGTATAAATACCTCCTCAAAGTGATGGTTATTACTACACCTGATAGAGGTATCAAAACCTCAAATTTATATACAGTACCCCAAGGCGTATGTAGAGGTTTGTTAGGCGTATAGTCTACCAACTACTATTTTGAGGAGACATTAGTGTTCTGCATTTGTGACATTATCCTACGATCACCACCTCACCATCTTCAGACGGGAAGATCCAGATATCGAGATATTTGATCAGGGACTTTCCAGGAGAGGCACCTCCCGTGAGACGAGACCATCACCTCATAGTGTGTGGACGGCAAATGTGAGTGTATAGATATTGTTCTACATTTATGATTGAAGCGTCTGGGTTTTATCTACACTAGAAGTTGTTCTTCTTCCCCACTCCTCTTTTTTTTATTTTTCCAAATAGTGTAAACAAGTTTTATTTAATACTGTTTTACGAAAAAAAATAAACATTTCTATAAATAAAAATGCTCTTTTAAATGCATTCTGGGACTATTTGCATTATTTGTCTCTTTAATGTACTTTGTTTTTTAATTTTAGGTTCCTTAACCAACCTTACCTTTGCTGTTGGCATAGCATTTTATGCCTTGTTGGGATATTACATAAGGGATTGGAGGACACTTGCAATTATAGCAAATTCCCCAGGACTTTTATTCTTTCTTCTGTCCTTGTAAGTGTCAATTGTATCTTTTGTATTTTCAGTTAATATGCCAGCTGATGTTTTTCATAATTTCTTTGGTTATGTTTTGATAAACTGGTTGTATACGTTGACTATATTGATGTTTTTTACATTACATTTTGAAATTGTCTAACTCAGATTTTATATGGAATAAACTAAACCCTAACAGACAATAGGATATTAATTTAGACTTTTTAGAAACACACCATTAGCCTTTTTGTTTTTCATTATAGTTTGGAGACTACAAACTCTTTTTAATGTGGTGCATCTTTAATTTTTAAATGCAATTATTCTTTACTGTTGTGTTATTGCTACTTTTTCAGGAGAGTGTGCACTTGCAAACAAATTAGCTTTTCATTAGTCCAATGAAAATACTGGAAGTTGTAGCTTCTGCATTCAGATTGTGCAGATAGAAACTCCCCTGTACAGTCAGTTTCCTTTTACCTCCATGAAGTTGAACAGACAAAACAAAAATGTTCACTTCAGAGTTGTATATAAAGGGTAATAATTTAAAGACTGTTATTTTATATTTTATTTTATTTTACATTCTAAAAAGAATGTCCTTGTTTTCAAGTAAATTTTTTAAAATCCATGTATTTTACATATACCGTACATACTCGAGTATAAGCCGAGGCACCCATTTTACCACAAAATACGGGGTAAAATGAGTGACTCGAGTATAAGCCGAGGGTGGGAAATGTGCTGCCCCCTGTGTTCCTCTTGTGCCCCCCTCTCTCTCTGTGTCTCTTCTCCTCTCTCCCTTCCCTGTGTCTCTTCTCCCCTCTCCCTTCCCCGTGTCTCTTCCAACCTCTCCCTTCCCTGTGTCTCTTCCAACCTCTCCCTTCCCTGTGTCTCTTCCCCCTCCCTCCTCATCCTCAACCTCCCTCCTCATCCTCATCCTCCCTCCTCATCCTCCCTCCTCATCCTCCCTCCTCATCCTCCCTCCTCATCCTCAACCCCCCCTCATCCTCAACCCCCCCTCATCCTCAACCCCCCCTCATCCTCAACCCCCCCTCATCCTCAACCCCCCCTCATCCTCAACCCCCCCTCATCCTCAACCTCAACCCCCCCTCAACCCCAACCCCCCTCCTCAACCCCAACCCCCCTCCTCAACCACCCCATCCCCACCCCCCATCCTCTTCCTCTCTCCTCAACCCCCCCATCCTCTTCCTCTTTCCTCAACCCCCCATCCTCTCTCCTCAACCCCCCATCCTCTTCCTCTCTCCTCAACCCCCCATCCTCTTCCTCTCTCCTCAACCCCCCATCCTCTTCCTCTCTCCTCAACCCCCCATCCTCAACGCCCCTCCTCCTCATCCTCCCTCCTCCTCATCCTCCCTCCTCCTCATCCTCACTCCTCCTCATCCTCAACCTCCCCCCCATCCTCAACCTCAACGCCCCATCCTCATCCTCAACGCCCCATCCTCATCCTCAACGCCCCATCCTCATCCTCAACGCCCCATCCTCATCCTCAACGCCCCATCCTCATCCTCAACGCCCCATCCTCATCCTCAACGCCCCATCCTCATCCTCAACGCCCCATCCTCATCCTCAACGCCCCATCCTCATCCTCAACGCCCCATCCTCATCCTCAACGCCCCATCCTCATCCTCAACGCCCCATCCTCATCCTCAACGCCCCATCCTCATCCTCAACGCCCCATCCTCATCCTCAACGCCCCATCCTCATCCTCAACGCCCCATCCTCATCCTCAACGCCCCATCCTCATCCTCAACGCCCCATCCTCATCCTCAACGCCCCATCCTCATCCTCAACGCCCCATCCTCATCCTCAACGCCCCATCCTCATCCTCAACGCCCCATCCTCATCCTCAACGCCCCATCCTCATCCTCAACGCCCCATCCTCATCCTCAACGCCCCATCCTCATCCTCAACGCCCCATCCTCATCCTCAACGCCCCATCCTCATCCTCAACGCCCCATCCTCATCCTCAACGCCCCATCCTCATCCTCAACGCCCCATCCTCATCCTCAACGCCCCATCCTCATCCTCAACGCCCCATCCTCATCCTCAACGCCCCATCCTCATCCTCAACGCCCCATCCTCATCCTCAACGCCCCATCCTCATCCTCAACGCCCCATCCTCATCCTCAACGCCCCATCCTCATCCTCAACGCCCCATCCTCATCCTCAACGCCCCATCCTCATCCTCAACGCCCCATCCTCATCCTCAACGCCCCATCCTCATCCTCAACGCCCCATCCTCATCCTCAACGCCCCATCCTCATCCTCAACGCCCCATCCTCATCCTCAACGCCCCATCCTCATCCTCAACGCCCCATCCTCATCCTCAACGCCCCATCCTCATCCTCAACGCCCCATCCTCATCCTCAACGCCCCATCCTCATCCTCAACGCCCCATCCTCATCCTCAACGCCCCATCCTCATCCTCAACGCCCCATCCTCATCCTCAACGCCCCATCCTCATCCTCAACGCCCCATCCTCATCCTCAACGCCCCATCCTCATCCTCAACGCCCCATCCTCATCCTCAACGCCCCATCCTCATCCTCAACGCCCCATCCTCATCCTCAACGCCCCATCCTCATCCTCAACGCCCCATCCTCATCCTCAACGCCCCATCCTCATCCTCAACGCCCCATCCTCATCCTCAACGCCCCATCCTCATCCTCAACGCCCCATCCTCATCCTCAACGCCCCATCCTCATCCTCAACGCCCCATCCTCATCCTCAACGCCCCATCCTCATCCTCAACGCCCCATCCTCATCCTCAACGCCCCATCCTCATCCTCAACGCCCCATCCTCATCCTCAACGCCCCATCCTCATCCTCAACGCCCCATCCTCATCCTCAACGCCCCATCCTCATCCTCAACGCCCCATCCTCATCCTCAACGCCCCATCCTCATCCTCAACGCCCCATCCTCATCCTCAACGCCCCATCCTCATCCTCAACGCCCCATCCTCATCCTCAACGCCCCATCCTCATCCTCAACGCCCCATCCTCATCCTCAACGCCCCATCCTCATCCTCAACGCCCCATCCTCATCCTCAACGCCCCATCCTCATCCTCAACGCCCCATCCTCATCCTCAACGCCCCATCCTCATCCTCAACGCCCCATCCTCATCCTCAACGCCCCATCCTCATCCTCAACGCCCCATCCTCATCCTCAACGCCCCATCCTCATCCTCAACGCCCCATCCTCATCCTCAACGCCCCATCCTCATCCTCAACGCCCCATCCTCATCCTCAACGCCCCATCCTCATCCTCAACGCCCCATCCTCATCCTCAACGCCCCATCCTCATCCTCAACGCCCCATCCTCATCCTCAACGCCCCATCCTCATCCTCAACGCCCCATCCTCATCCTCAACGCCCCATCCTCATCCTCAACGCCCCATCCTCATCCTCAACGCCCCATCCTCATCCTCAACGCCCATCCTCATCCTCAACGCCCCATCCTCATCCTCAACGCCCCATCCTCATCCTCAACGCCCCATCCTCATCCTCAACGCCCCATCCTCATCCTCAACGCCCCATCCTCATCCTCAACGCCCCATCCTCATCCTCAACGCCCCATCCTCATCCTCAACGCCCCATCCTCATCCTCAACGCCCCATCCTCATCCTCAACGCCCCATCCTCATCCTCAACGCCCCATCCTCATCCTCAACGCCCCATCCTCATCCTCAACGCCCCATCCTCATCCTCAACGCCCCATCCTCATCCTCAACGCCCCATCCTCATCCTCAACGCCCCATCCTCATCCTCAACGCCCCATCCTCATCCTCAACGCCCCATCCTCATCCTCAACGCCCCATCCTCATCCTCAACGCCCCATCCTCATCCTCAACGCCCCATCCTCATCCTCAACGCCCCATCCTCATCCTCAACGCCCCATCCTCATCCTCAACGCCCCATCCTCATCCTCAACGCCCCATCCTCATCCTCAACGCCCCATCCTCATCCTCAACGCCCCATCCTCATCCTCAACGCCCCATCCTCATCCTCAACGCCCCATCCTCATCCTCAACGCCCCATCCTCATCCTCAACGCCCCATCCTCATCCTCAACGCCCCATCCTCATCCTCAACGCCCCATCCTCATCCTCAACGCCCCATCCTCATCCTCAACGCCCCATCCTCATCCTCAACGCCCCATCCTCATCCTCAACGCCCCATCCTCATCCTCAACGCCCCATCCTCATCCTCAACGCCCCATCCTCATCCTCAACGCCCCATCCTCATCCTCAACGCCCCATCCTCATCCTCAACGCCCCATCCTCATCCTCAACGCCCCATCCTCATCCTCAACGCCCCATCCTCATCCTCAACGCCCCATCCTCATCCTCAACGCCCCATCCTCATCCTCAACGCCCCATCCTCATCCTCAACGCCCCATCCTCATCCTCAACGCCCCATCCTCATCCTCAACGCCCCATCCTCATCCTCAACGCCCCATCCTCATCCTCAACGCCCCATCCTCATCCTCAACGCCCCATCCTCATCCTCAACGCCCCATCCTCATCCTCAACGCCCCATCCTCATCCTCAACGCCCCATCCTCATCCTCAACGCCCCATCCTCATCCTCAACGCCCCATCCTCATCCTCAACGCCCCATCCTCATCCTCAACGCCCCATCCTCATCCTCAACGCCCCATCCTCATCCTCAACGCCCCATCCTCATCCTCAACGCCCCATCCTCATCCTCAACGCCCCATCCTCATCCTCAACGCCCCATCCTCATCCTCAACGCCCCATCCTCATCCTCAACGCCCCATCCTCATCCTCAACGCCCCATCCTCATCCTCAACGCCCCATCCTCATCCTCAACGCCCCATCCTCATCCTCAACGCCCCATCCTCATCCTCAACGCCCCATCCTCATCCTCAACGCCCCATCCTCATCCTCAACGCCCCATCCTCATCCTCAACGCCCCATCCTCATCCTCAACGCCCCATCCTCATCCTCAACGCCCCATCCTCATCCTCAACGCCCCATCCTCATCCTCAACGCCCCATCCTCATCCTCAACGCCCCATCCTCATCCTCAACGCCCCATCCTCATCCTCAACGCCCCATCCTCATCCTCAACGCCCCATCCTCATCCTCAACGCCCCATCCTCATCCTCAACGCCCCATCCTCATCCTCAACGCCCCATCCTCATCCTCAACGCCCCATCCTCATCCTCAACGCCCCATCCTCATCCTCAACGCCCCATCCTCATCCTCAACGCCCCATCCTCATCCTCAACGCCCCATCCTCATCCTCAACGCCCCATCCTCATCCTCAACGCCCCATCCTCATCCTCAACGCCCCATCCTCATCCTCAACGCCCCATCCTCATCCTCAACGCCCCATCCTCATCCTCAACGCCCCATCCTCATCCTCAACGCCCCATCCTCATCCTCAACGCCCCATCCTCATCCTCAACGCCCCATCCTCATCCTCAACGCCCCATCCTCATCCTCAACGCCCCATCCTCATCCTCAACGCCCCATCCTCATCCTCAACGCCCCATCCTCATCCTCAACGCCCCATCCTCATCCTCAACGCCCCATCCTCATCCTCAACGCCCCATCCTCATCCTCAACGCCCCATCCTCATCCTCAACGCCCCATCCTCATCCTCAACGCCCCATCCTCATCCTCAACGCCCCATCCTCATCCTCAACGCCCCATCCTCATCCTCAACGCCCCATCCTCATCCTCAACGCCCCATCCTCATCCTCAACGCCCCATCCTCATCCTCAACGCCCCATCCTCATCCTCAACGCCCCATCCTCATCCTCAACGCCCCATCCTCATCCTCAACGCCCCATCCTCATCCTCAACGCCCCATCCTCATCCTCAACGCCCCATCCTCATCCTCAACGCCCCATCCTCATCCTCAACGCCCCATCCTCATCCTCAACGCCCCATCCTCATCCTCCCTAAATACCTCCCCCCTCTCCCCTCACTTACCTGCTTGTGCTCCGGCTTCCGCTCCTTGACCCGGCGACGGCGCGCATGTGAGTGACGTCACATGCGCGCCTCGTCATTAGCATATACCGGGTGCCGGGTGACTCGAGTATAAGCCGAGGGGGCTCTTTTTTTGCCTTAAAAAAGGGCTGAAAAAACTCGGCTTATACTCTAGTATATACGGTATATCTGAAATATATCTTTTAAGACTTTAAAAAAAATATGCTGTTGATTTATTCTGCCATGCAAATCTCTATTTAAAAAAAACAAAAAACATTTTGACCCTACCAGAAAACTACAAACCTATTCTTGTGGATATGATGTGTGCTGAATTCTTTTGTGTCTTTTTTAACCCACACACCGTATAGAAATTTCCTGAAATCACATTTATACACAGCTGATTGAACCAGTGGCTTCTCAGGATATTGAAATATTCTCTATAAATTGTGTCATAGTATTTTGTTGATCAGTTCAAGCAATTTCCTTTTTTTTAATTTTTTTTTATATATCGAGACCTAGACTAAAATCAAAATGGTCCAACTGGTCTGCCTAGTCTATCTACCCAGAAGTATGACTTAGCCCTCAAACTTTGGGCCAATGTTGTACACTTACAAAGTGTAAAGGAAGTAGCGATGATCCATCCTATCAAATGCCTTCTCTTGATCCAGGGAGAGGAAGGCAAGGGAGGACGGGCAAAATGTATTAGATTCCAAACCAGAAAGATGAAATTGAATATTGTCTGGTCCGAGATGGCTTTGGACTGGGGTGAGGGTGAACCAATTCTGCCAGCACAGACTTCAGCCTAAATGAGATTGCTTTGGCTGCAATTTTATAGTGTGTCCTGAGCAATGAGATGGGTCACCAGTTCTTAATAAGGTGGAGATTTCCAATTTTGGGCAGAAAGGCAAGTACTTCTTAAAGGCAGGATCATGACAACTCTCAGTCTCTAGCCTTTCCCCAAGGACGAGATGGAAATCAGGGCCTACCTAGAGTCTCCCAGAAGAATTAAAAAAAACTCTGTAGTCAACCCGTTCAGTCCTGGATATTTCTTGTAGAACGTGAGATAGGAGGATTTAGAGATCTCAGTTACAGAGGGTGTAAGACAGCGACTTGATGAGCTAATAAAATTATATGGGGAGACCCTCCCATAGCACATTGCAGGCATCTGCAAAAATAGTATCTTAATAGTAAGTTTTTGATATAAAACCCAGTCCCTATCCCAATTAATCTCTGTAAAGCACCCATCATATACATAAAATGTCTTTACTTTGTTTCACTCATGGGTATATAAGTTTTTCAAATGTACAAAATAAAAAATAATAAAGAACCTATACATAGAGATCCTTGAGTTAGCTGCTTTTTCAGGTTGCAATTTTTCAATTTTCTCTGCAATGATACCAAGTATTCATAAAAGATATACTAATACTTGGTATTCTAAATGATTGTTTATACAAAACACTCCTCCTTCCCCTGATCAACAGTTAGGGGAGATAACTCCAGTTTTACAGTTCTAACATTATCTAATATAAATAGATTTTACATATATTATAGGTTCAAAGCTATTTTTTTTTTTCAAATATTGGCTTACTAAACAGACTATGTTACCAATTGTAAATACTTGCTGATGGCTAGACACACTCGTGTTCTGAAATTCTGTATGAAATTAATTTACCAGAGAGATTACTATTATTATTATTATTATTATTATTATTATTATTATTATTATGACTAGCGAATTGCCCGTCAAAAAATGACGGCAATGAAATTGTAAGGTAGCTAATGCTGTTTGGTGTGTAATAATGAAATATGTAATACATTAATAAATGAATATAGTTTACCTATTTTGAAGCATTGTGTTGAAGATCTGCAATCTGTTTTGATGTTGCTGCAGCATTAGTGGTGTGGAGCTGCTGTGTAAGCATGCTGAATGTGTGCACTGTGTGGTATGAATATCCGTAGGTGGTTTGTGGCGTTTTGCGAGTTTCTTGTGGTGTTTTGCGAGTTTGTTGTGGTGTTTTGCGAGTTTAGAGTGCTGTAGCCTCGTTTTTGTTTTGTTCGGCGGCCATTTTTTCTGTCGCTTAGATTTTTTTGTTGTCTCAAAACTCTTTTATTTCGAGTAAAATCGAGGTGTAAGTAGCATTTTTGAGGTCCTGGGTGCTCCCTCTTGGTGTAGGTAAGGTTTTTATGTATGTGCTGTGTGTATGTATTGTGTTTTAAATGTTTGTATGTCGGCGTGTTGCGTCCGATGTTTGCGAGGTCGTAATGTGTGGTAACGTGTTTCGTACGTTGTTTGCGTTCCTCGTAAAATTTAGCGAGTGTCGTAATTTGTGTGTCGTGTTTTTTGAGTAGCGACGTGAAGTTTGCGAGGGTTTGAGGCCCTTGCCCAGTGACCTCGCCAGCAACTGAGTCCCTCGCTTCGCGAGGGGCCTCAGTTGCTGGCATGGAGCGCCTTCGGCGCTCCATGCCAGCAACTGAGGCCCTTGCCCAGTGACCTCGCCAGCAACTGAGGCCCTCGCTTCGCGAGGGGCCTCAGTTGCTGGCATGAAGCGCCTTCGGCGCTCCATGCCAGCAATGGAGGCCCGTGCCCAGTGACCTCGCCAGCAACTGAGGCCCTCGCTTCGCGAGGGGCCTCAGTTGCTGGCATGGAGCGCCTTCGGCGCTCCATGCCAGCAACTGAGGCCCTTGCCCAGTGACCTCGCTACGCGAGGGCCGCGCCGCGGGCTCGCTATGCGAGCCCGCAAGCGTGAGCAACAACCCGTACGCTCACAACTATATATGTGATTCTTTAACCCCTTTGAATTTTGAGTCACGGGCCAGTAAGCTGTATCTCTGCCTTAGTGCTCCCAATTTTTAATCTAATATAAGATTATAATTTTGTTTTATTGAGAATGGAAGAAAGTTGTCATAGTAACAGGAGGAGCCCATTAATACTTTCCCCTGCTATTCTGACATGTATCACTAGATTAATCAAAGAGGCAAAACCTGATCATCCACAGAAATCCTAAACTGTTGTTTCATTGGGTATATGGATCACATGGTATTTTATTTTTTAAAAACAATTGAAAACTTAATTCATGTGAAATACAGTGCCTTGCAAAAGTATTCACCCCCCTTGACTTTTTACCTATTTTGTTACATTACTGCCTTAAATTCAATGTTTTGTTAATCTGAATTTTATGTGATGGATCAGAACACAATAGTCTAAGGTAGTGAAGTGAAATGAGAAAAATATATACATAAAGCTATTTTTTAGAAATAGAAAACAGAAAATTGGCATGTGCGTATGTATTCACACCCTTTGTTATGAAGCCCATAAAAAGCTCTGGTGCAACCAATTACCTTCAGAAGTCACATAAGTAGTAAAATGATGTCCACATGTCTGCAATCTAAGTGTCACATGATCTGTCATTACATATACACACACCTTTTTTGAAAGGCCCCGGGCACCATTAACCAAACACTGCAAGAAGACCAAGGAACTCTACAAAGAAGTAAGGGACAATGTTGTTGAGAAGTACAAGTCAGGGTTAGGTTATAAAAAAAAAAATATGCAAATCTTTGATAAACCCCAGGAGCACCATTAAATCTATTGTAACCAAATGGAAAGAACATGGTGCAACAGCAAACCTGCCAAGAGACGGCCGCCAGCCAAAACACACTTACCAGGCAAAGAGGGCATTAATCAGAGAGGCAGCACAGAGACCCAAGGTGACCCTGGAGGAGCTGCGGAGTTCCTCAGCAGAGACTGGAGTATCTGTACATATGACGACAATAAGCAGTACGCTCCATAGAGTTGAGCTTTATGGCAGAGTGGCCAGAAGATAGCCATTACTTTCAGCAAAAAAACTAAATGGCACATTTTGAGTTTGCGAAAAGGCATGTGGGAGACTCCCAAAATGTATGGAGGAAGGTGCTCTGGTCTGATGAGACTAAAATCAAGCTTTTCAGCCATCAAAGAAAACGATATGTCTGGCGCAAACCCAACAAATCGCATCGCCCAAAGAACACCATCCACACAGTGGTGGCAGCATCACGCTGTGGGGATGTTTTTCAGCAGCTGGGACTGGGAAACTGGTCAGAGTTGAGGGAAGGATGTATGGTGCTAAATACAGGGAAATTCTTGAGCAAAACCTGTTCCACTCTGAGCATGATTGGAGGTTAGTACGGTGGTTCACCTTCCAGCAGAACAATGACCCCAAACCTACTGCTAAAGCAACACTTGAGTGATTTAAGGGGAAACATGTAAATGTGTTGGAATGGCCTAGTCAAAGCCGAGATCTCAATCCAATAGAAAATCTATCCGGCTTAAAGATTGCTGTTCACAAGCGCAATACATCTAACTTGAAGGAGCTGGAGCAGATTTGCAAGGAGGAATGGGCAAAAATCCCAGTGAGTAAGATGTGGCAAGCTCATAGACTTATCCAAAGCGACTTGGGGCTGTGAGTGCCGCAAAAGGTGGCTCTACAAAGTATTGACTTTAGGGGGGTGAATAGTTATGCAGATTGACTTTTTCTGTTATTTTGTCCTTTTTGTTGTTTGCTTCACAATGAAAAACAAAACAAAAAAAACATTAATGTTGTGGGCATGTTCTGTAAATTAAATTATGCAAATCCTCAAACAATCCATATTAATTTCTAGCTTGTGAGGCAACAAAACACGATAAATGCCAAGGGGGATTGAATACTTTTGCAAGGCACAGTATAAAGATCTAAAATAAATAGATGGAACAAATTGAGTGATTCTCATAATCTAATTTTTTTATGTATTTTGGTAGTCCTTCATATTTATTTCCTGTTTCTAATTGCTTTTATATTTTTGATATTCCAGTTTATGCTGGGTTACTTATTTTACTTATGTCGATATGTATGTAGCTTTCAAAAACACAGTTTTTTCAATTTTCCTTTGTTGATTTATAAATAATTTTATGTAAAAGGAAGAACAGATCCTATTGTATATTTGTTTATGTTTTTATTTTATTTAGCTTCAGATGTGCATTGACTGCATAACAAAACTGTATTACATGTGCATGAGTTTAAATTAATTTATCAAAGCAAAAATATTACGGAAGATCACTAAATCAAATCCAAATGTAATTCTAAATTATAAAATTATCTATGAATAAAGATTTTATGATGTACATCTACAGCCTTATTAAATTGTGATTCGGCCAATTGAATAGGGCTCTATATAAGCACAGAGCATTTTTTTTTACAGACGTTTTTAGTTAGTGAAGACCTTGCTTTTGGATAGAAGTTCACTAACTAAAAACTTCTGTAAAAAAAAAATGCTATGTGCTTATATAGAACCATTCTAAATTGGCCAAATCACAATTTAATAAGGCTGCTAATCACATATATAGTTGTGAGCGTACGAGTTCTTGCCAACGCTTGCGGGCTCGCATAGCGAGGGCTGCGGGCGAGGGCCTCAGTTGCTGGCATGGAGCGCCTTCGGTGACCCTTGCCAGCAAGTGCGACTCTCGCAAAATTTATGTTCAAACGCAAACAACCACACAACAACCGCGACCACGCAAACCATACGAGATACCAACTACGGCCCTCGCAAACTTTACCTCGCAACGCAAACAACATACGAGACATGTTACCACACATTACGACCTTGTAACAATCGGATGCAACTCCCGAACATTACAAAATTGAAAACACAATAAATACACACAGCACATACATAAAAAGGTTACCTACAGCAAGAGGGAGCATCCAGGACCTCAAAAAAGCAACTTACACCTTCATTTAACTAAAAATTAAAGAGTTTAGACACTAAAAAATTCCCTAAGCGAGAGAAAAAATGGCCGCCGAACAAAACGAAAACGAGGCTACAAACGCAAACAACATACGAGACACGATAGCACACATTACGGCCTCGCAAAAATCGTCCGCAACCCGCGAACATGAAAAAATTAAAAACACAATAAATACACACAACGCATACATAAAAAGCTTACCTACAGCAAGAGGGAGCATCCAGCACCTTTAAAAAAGCTACTTAAATGAAGGTGTAACTCAAAATTAAAGAGTTTAGACACTAAAAAATTTGCTAAGCGAGAGAAAAAATGGCCGCCGAACAAAACGAAAACGAGGCTACAGCACTCTAAACACGCAAAACACCACAAGAAACTCGCAAAACACCACAAAAGACCTACGGATATTCCGCTAAGACGCATACCACACATTACCCGCCATTTTATGACAATGCGGAAGTACACGACTACGCTAACGGTTTGGTCTCGCGCACGCACAGTGTTACACTGCACACATTCAGCACGCTTATACAGCAGCTCCACACCACTAATGCTGCAGCAACATCAAAACACATTGCCAGCTCTTCAACACAAGAGGGGGGGGGAAGAGGAGACACGGGAGGTAGAGGGGGGGAAGAGGAGACACGGGAGGTAGAAGAGCGGGGGGGGAGAAGACACGGGAGGTAGAGGAGGGGGGGAAGAGGAGACACGGGAGGTAGAGGAGAGGGAGGATATAGAAATACGGGAGGTAGAGGAGGAGGGGGGGGAGGAGGAGTTTGTATTTTCGGTCCCTCTGTACAGGTCTCCCTCTACATCCACGGGTTTGACACTCCCGGATTCGACATTCATGTTTTAAATAAAAAAAAAAATCTGCTTTAATCACGCAAGATCTGACCAGGGAGCCCTGTGCTGAGGTGCAGAGGGGCCCGCTAATCCCTATCCCCGTGCCTGAAAAGGACGCTTGGGTCCTAGTAGTGGCTCAAATGCAGCATTACCCTACAAGGTGAATGCCACCCACCACCTAGATCCCTTCCCAAGGGACAGAACACGAGTAAAGTGATAGTTTACCCATATTTTCGTTATTCGCATTGTTGTACGTTGGCGGGGACCCCAGAAACGGAACCCCCGCAAATGTAATACGTGGTACGAGTAATACAATAGATCAACATATAGTTGATTTAATGATTAACAAATGTTTCCACAGTAGTAGCATCTATAACTCTTAAAAGGACCAGAATGACTGAGCAGTAAAAACATACAAGCCTCAAATAGCCTCTGCTTTGTTAGTGCAAATATTGTATGTTAAGATATTGCAAAAAACACTGATTGGAAATCACAGTAAGGTGATTTGCATTTGTAATTTCATATAAAAAAATGAATAAATGTTTCTTTTTAATTTTTTTTTTTTAAATTTTTTTTCATGATAGCTTGCTACCTGAATCTCCAAGGTGGCTGTATTCCCAAGGATATAAAGAGAAAGCAGAGGAAATAATGCAATACATAGCTATTGGCAATATGAAGGAGTGTCCTCCAATAAATTTAAAAGCATGTACAGGAAAAGGAAGAGCAGGTGATTCAGCACACAGTGTCTTCGACTTAGTGAAATATGGAGTGCTTCTTTGGAGAACTATCATCTTGATGTATATCTGGTGAGTCAAAACAAAGAAAATAAAAAAAGTAATTTAGCCTTTTTTTTTTATTTAACATTTACAATTCTCAGGCTATATTATAACTGCCAGTTTTTTAGATGTATTGTTACTAGTTTATACACCAGCAATCCTAGTTAATTATTGGATGTGTCCGTTATTTGTCATTTCCTTTACAACAATCTAGAATATATATCAGTGTGTATTCTGATCAATGATTATTTTGTTTAGGTTATGCAGTACCTATCTATAATATGCTCTTTGTCCAAAGATTATTTTTTGTTACAGGATTTCATTTTGTGGCTATGTTTTGCCAATGTCAGGGCGTGACAAATAAGCAGAAAGACCCAAAGCTTCTAAAATGTATTTTTTTCCTACATCTATTTCATTCTATATCTGTTTTATTTACATTATCTCCTTCTTGGCTTATCAAATTAAATTAATTCACCCCTCTCTATTCTGACTGTGTTTTAATGTTTGGGGAAACGTTTGGTTTTTGAGATACTGAGCTGTAGCATAGGATGTTGGAAGGACATAACTAATAATGGTGGTTTGGTATTGTCAGTATAAATTCAGTTTTTAAATCCTAATCCATTTTAGGGCTAGATCACATTGAGTATGGATACAATTATTATCAAGTTTACCTAAAATAAATGTTCATTAAAGTCTTTGCCTGCTGATACATTTATCCAGAGCAAATGAAAGTTACCCAGTGGGCATGTAAATGTCAAAGAGCATAATCTGAGTCTTGCCATACCTCCAAAGAGGAGTAACAAAGAGGAAGAGATAACGGATATAGATAAAGGCAGTCCCCAGGTTACAGGCGAGTTATGTTCCTGAGAATGCGTTTAGGTCAGATTTGTATGTAACTCATTTTATAATAATACTATATTGGCTCATGTGGTAATAATAATACAGTTTAATACTATAATAGTAATAATACCACCCCTGTACTATAATAAGAAGTTACAGAAACTATTTTGCTCTCTCTTTTAATTAAAAAAACTGAACATAAAAACAAACTCCTACAAAAAGCTTTGGGAGCCCGTGAGTTTGGTTGTATGTTACCCGGGGGCCTCCTGAATTAGTAGAAAAACAGATGGGTAAAGTAGGATAAAACAGTGTTGTTGTTCAGTCATGTCTGACCTTTATGGACTGCTGCACGCCAGGTAAATCTGTCAGCTACTTCCACTCTGAGCTCCCTCAAGCTCACGTTCATTGATTCAATGATCTCATCTATCCATCTCCGCCTCCCCCTTCTTCGAATGCCTTTAAACTTTCCCTGAATCAGCGTCTTCTCTATGGAATTCTGTCACCTTATGATATGGCCAAATATTTGAGCTTCAACCTCACAATGTGTTAGACCTATCATTATTGTGTAACTCACTTGTCCTTTATCTGTAGCTTAGGAGGCTCTTGCCACTCACGACCAACCGTTTCATACTTTGTATCAGCCACCAGCCTTAACAACTAGCACTCCCTCCATTGCTGCACTCTCATCCTTGCAGAACTGCATCAGACCACCCTTTACAACTAGCACTCCTTCCATTGCTGCACTCTCATCCTCACAGAACTGCATCAGACCACCCTTTGCAACTAGCACTCCCTCCATTGCTGTACTCTCATCCTTACAGAACTGCATCAGACCACCCTTTACAACTAGCACTCCCTCCATTGCTGCACTCTCATCCTCACAGAACTGCATCAGACCACCCTTTACAACTAGCACTCCTTCCATTGCTGCACTCTCATCCTCACAGAACTTCATCAGACCACCCTTTACAACTAGCACTCCTTCCATTGCTGCACTCTCATCCTCACAGAACTGCATCAGCAAGGCTGCTGCAAAAACGCGGGAAATGATGAAGGCAAGGCTATGATGCAAGTTGGGATGTGGGCTATGACGCTAATTAGGGGTGAATCTATGAGGCCACAGGCGTTGTTTTGGCCATGATTGACATTCTCTAAAGCAAGTTGGTAAAACTTGTACCAATTTATTGAAAAGAACAGGAAATGCTACAGGAAATACCTCTTTGTGAGCAGAGTGTATGCACAACTATAGATCTCATTGGCAGACACTGGTTACTCTTGTACTTGCTGCGCATTGGCTGCCAGGGACAAACCCCCCAAAGACAGTTATACATTCAAAGCAGTATATTCTGCTCTAGGAGCTTCATTTTCCAAAAAGAAAAACACTGTTTAACATTATCAAACACCCTAATTCAGATACAACAAAGAAAAAATGCCTTAGAGGGTGAAGCAAATGCTGTTTATTAAAGCTAAATTCTCTGTATAAATATATTTTGTTTTATTAAAATAAGATTTTTTCTATAGAAAACTTGATTTATTTGGTTCACATCTTTTGCACAGATGAATCTAGAGTAGCAATTCCCTTTTTTTTATATGAAATCTTTTGTTTACTTGATTGCATTTTTAGAAGGAAAAATGTATTACCATGAAGGATTTTTACCTCTATTGAACACAAACTGTTTTCTGTGAATTACACGAATACAGATGACCTACACAAATGCTACTTTTGTTTTCATCAATACAAAATCTGGAGCTTAAAATCATAACTGTGGTTTATGTATTTGAACTAATAAAGCTGCATGTGACTGGAACATCATTTACAAGTATTTAATGGAATGTATAGTAACTGCATATGCAGTAAACACTGCATTCAATTTCTTGTTACATCGAATAGGAATTTTAAAATGTACACCCCAAGGGCATAATATGAAAAGATATGTTTATGACCTCAAACCATTATACACATAAAACTGATGCAGGATTAAAGATCTACATGGTTGCTTTTATGTTTTTACAATAAATATTGATTTTATGTTTTTACATTAAATACTGCTTTTAAGAACTATCAATTTTAAGAAGTCTAATAGCTACTTTCAAAATAATTGATCTGTATGTATATTTAGAGATTGGCTTGCTTTCTGAAGTAATCTCTACGTGCTGCTTTTAAGTGGATAATTTTGAAGAAAAATTGACAGTGGAAAAATGATTATTTTTTGTCTGTGCCAATTTAATATTTAGATGACACTTTCTACAAATATAAAAGCGGAAAAACTCAATTTTGCCAAACCTGAGTTAATATCTGTAATCAAAATTGGCAGCATTGCTTTGCATCATTAAAGGGAAACAGAACTCCTAATACTATCTATCAATTCACCACTACAGTCAAATATTTTGAAAACATAGTAACTGGTAGAACTAAATACATTCTAACGTCTATTCTTAACCCTTAAAACTAAGACAGAAGTGGGGGGAAAAAAACCCTGATTCACTACCAAAATCCATATATAGAAGGTAAAGACTATGGTCCCTATTTAATTGTCCCAATCACAATGACTTGAGCCCGTAAATGTTACTGATATTTAATTGGCTACATTTTGCTACTCGCATTCCAATTGCGAGTTACAGGCTCAAAAGCACTGCGGTTTCCAAAAACCTAACTCAAGCCCGTAAATGGTTCCAGTGCTAAAGATGCAAAATCCATATTTACAGGTATATGCAATGTGCTGGGGGTGATGTGGACACCCCCAGCAATAGCACTGCTCATATCGGGTACTTCATTAAATTGTTTTACCCGATATAAAAGCTGCTGATTGGCTAAAGGAAGGCAAAGTGCCTGAAATCATGTGACTTGCCACAGTAGGGCAGACTTCAGTTGCTAATTGAGCATGTCTGCACAATCCCCAGGCCATAACTATACAATGTGTAATGTATGCTAATATTCCCTGGGAATTTCAAGGGTGTCAACATTGAGAGATAACTCCTTGCAAATGAAAGAAATCTTATGCATTAATAACCCAGCTCACTTGCATATGCCTTTTAATTACAGTAATTCAGCAAGTCTGCAATTGCCTTCAAACCTGTAAATGGCAAAAACATAAATAAAATCTATGAGTACTAGAAAGGACTCGCAAGTGGGTTAAACACCAGTTCGTACCACTGCAAAAGCAATAAAAAACACAATACTGTACTTTAAAATACTGGGAAAGTAATGAAAGGCATTATAATTAATTGCACAACAGTGTCACATCTTCAAAACATTTAAAAAATATATATTTTATTACCGTGTTATATCAATCGCAGGAATCAAGGAGTTAATACGTAAATACGTATGGAACCTGCCTGGACTAGAACAGTTGATTTATTGATTTTTACATTTCTGGATTGCAAGTCTGATTGCAAATTGGACTTCTAAACACTAATTGATTGTAGTTTAAACTCCATGTTTTACTGACGTCATGATGACGGCCTAATTTACTATTTACGGACCTCGCGATGGCGCTTAATGCTTCGCCGCTCATTACAGGGCTTGTCGATCCACAACTTTTGTGCTTCGAAACGGAATTGCCCATCAAAAATGACGGCAATAACATTTTTAGCCTTGCAATGCTGTTTGCCACACAATGAGAGGTTCTGCCCCCTCTGAGCACCTTCGTCCCTCATCACGAGCCTCTCCTCCCGTCTACTTTATGGACCTCGCGATGAGCGCCATTGGCGCTCATCGCGAGCACATCAATGAGCAGGCCTCGTTAACCTGCAAGTTTTTTGCTTATGAATGCCATGTGTCTCTTTCTACAATCTTCCCCCTGTCCCTTGACCTATGTCTTTCTCCTCTGTGTGTCTACTAAATATTTGCCTGGCGCGCTCTGACTGAAAATAAAACCAAAAGCAAAGTCCCACATGCCTGGCGTTGTTCGTGTGTGTTGCTGTATTCGCTGTTGTGTATTTTCGAAGTCCCGCGTGCCTGGCATTGTTCAGCCTTGTTTTGTTCCCATTTTTGAGAATTTTTACATTTTTTTCTGCTATGGCTCAGATTCACCCTGCATCCTCACTCACAGGCTTCCTGGCTCTACACCTGTGCTGTGTGTGAGTGTGTTATTATAATTTTTTTAAATTATTTGGCTTTTTTGGAGGGTCTTTTGAGTTACGTGCTTGAAACAAATTTGGCCGTTAAAATAGTAAACTGTGTGCCTCGCGATCAGCGGCAAAGTGCTCCATTTTTCGTCGGCTATTGCGGGCATTGACATAAGCGCCTTCTGTGCGCATGTCTATCCTGTTTTAAAGTCCTGCGGCCTTCATTGCAGCCAAAATCCTACAGGCCTTCGGCGCTCCTTGCAGCCTAAGTCCTGCGGGCCTCGCGATGAGCGCCTGTGCCGCTCATCACGAGCCCTCAATGAGCATCTTTATTCAGCCAAAGTCCTACTGGCCTTCGGCGCTCATTGCAAAAATGACGGGGCAATACAATTTGAAGCCATGGCAATGCTGTTTGCCACACAATGTAAAGCTTTTGTTCCTCTGAGGACCTTCGGCGCTTGTTGCAAGCCTCTCCCCTTGTGTCATTTTAACGGCAGTGTAAAATATGCTATTTAGCGTTTTTTTATATATATATATATATATATATATATATATATATATATATATATATATATATATATATATATATATATATATATTATTAATCAATCAATTAATGAATTAATATACTTTACCTATTTCTAATGAGTATATACAGCAACCAATATCCTGAAGGGCTAACAATCTCTTTTTATTTTCCTGCAGCATGCAATGTATAGTTGGACTGTTGCTGGCCGGAGGAGAAAGTGTCAGCAATGTGCCAAGGGTGCAGTATAAATAGGCTGCGTGCGCAAGGCCAAGCTGTTTGTTTAGTCGGGTAAAGCTCCATTTTAGATTTGTAATGTTATTAGTTGCAAGTTAGTGTTGTAAAATGGCGGCGATTGTTTGTGTTACTCGGCTCGTGTGTGTTACTGTCTCGTGCAAGCATTTTCCGTCCTTTATAATAGTGTATTTTGTACCTCGAATGTTCCTGGGTAAAAGTGTTACGCGGCTGGCGGTGTTTTGTGCGGCTCCGGGTCGTGTAGCCTCGTTTTTTATTTTTTTCAGCCACCATTTTTTTTTCTTGCTTAGCCGATTTTAGTCCCGAAACTCTGCAAATTCGGCTTAAATTCACGTGCAACCTCACTTCCAGACTTCCAGGCTGTTCTCCCCGTGCTATGTTTAATTTTTTTAATTTTTTTTGTGTTTTTAGATTTGCGCGGTTCGCCCGTTAACTTCGTATTTTTCCGACCTCGTAATTTCTTTGTGTAAGTTCAGCGCCTCACAATTTTTTTTTTCTGTCCCGCGTTCCTCAGCTTTTTGCAGCCTAAGTCAATCCCACGTTTCGTGACTGCTTGGATGCTAAGTCCTGCGTCTTTCAATGCCTCAAAGGCTTCGGCGCTCATTTCTGCCTGACCCGCGTGTTTCAATGACTCAAGGGCTCGCTTCGCTCATCGCCTAAGTGCTCTGAGTTTTAATGCTTTAACTGCTCGCCTTGCTATGCGAGGCTCGCAGCCGATGAGCGTCTTCGGTGCTCATCGGGTAAGTGCTCAGAGCTCGAAAGACTTCTGTTCTTCAATGGCACGCCTCGCTATGCGAGGCTCACAGTTGCGGACATTCGGGCCACAAACGGCTCGCGTTGCTACGCGAGGCTTGCAAGCGTGATGATGAATCGCAGTTTGACAATTTTATAATCTGTGATATATGGATGATTTTGGCACTGCACTCGGTTTCTTACTTTTTCACTTCTGTCTTGGTTTTAAGTAATAAAACTAACATTATTGGTTTATTTAAAACCACTAGTGTGAATACAGACACATATTTAAAATATACTATTTCAAAGAGCTTCTTTTGAACACCTGTAAATCGTTTTCAAAATGCAAAAAATGCAGCTTTTTTTTTTTTTTTTTTTTTTATCCTTTTTTTATTGAAGACAAGTTAACAATATAGCATTGCATAGAATAAGAGAAGAAAGAAGAGGACAACAGGGCAGCCAGGTTATACAGCAACACAATTCCCCAGCAACTTAACGAAGAGACCACATGCAGTTATCATAATAGTCATACTGGTACATTCCTTCATTATTATCCTGTGCTCTATGTCTTCAAACATGGTATTTTCTTTTTTCTTATTGTCTACCTCTTATTAAGAGATACGTGTACAGAAGCTGAGAAATAATAACATCAACTATATCAACTTAGATGGGTAGGGGAGAGAGAAAAAAAGGGGGGGGGGGGAGGAAATACCTGGCATACTCGTCCATCGCCGCACCCAATGAGAATCTTTTTGTATGCATGATCGTCCGGGCTCCCCCATGACCGCCACCTCTCAGCAACTGCCTCACTCCCCACTGTTCGGGTCACATCCCAACCTTAATACAATAGGCCGAAGTCAGCCATGGAGTCCAAATATTTTGGAATAGGGGGACTGTGTTCTGCAAGACATGGGACAGTCTCTCGTTTACCATGATGTAGTTCATTTTCAAAATGATCTCACTGGAGGTCAGTGTTGCGGCTTTCCAGTTTTTTGCAATACAGCTTTTGGTGGCGAGAGCCATACATTTACATAATTTATTTTGGCCTTTAGAGAGACTGGGTCCATGAACTCACAGAAGACAGGTCTCCATCTCCGGCCTCAGCTTAGTTTCTGTCACTTGCGAGAATAAGTCAGTCATCTCCTTCCACACCCTCTTCACTGATGGACATGTCCACCATATATGTAGAAAGTCTCCCCTGGCTTTGCACCCTCTAAAACAGTCCTTCCTAAGACTATTATTAAGCCTAAACATTAGGGGCCTCATTCTATTAACAGCCGTAGGAGATGCGGGGCCGCAAGGACCGGCCGCAAGCTATTTGCCTATTCTATTCCCCTCAGGCCGGGGATTCCGGCAGGCTTGCGGCCGGCGCCTTGCTATCCCTTGCGGCCGCTCGCGCCGGAGGAAAGCCTTTGATCTAAAACGGCCGCAAGAGTTTCGGCCGCAAGAAAGCCCCGGTTGCTATTCTATTGCTCCGGGAACCCTCTCTGCAAGGCTAAAAGCGAGCCGCAGCTTACTTGCAGGAAAAAGGTCCCGCTAGCACCAATTAAGCA
Source organism: Discoglossus pictus (assembly GCA_027410445.1). Taxonomy (NCBI): domain Eukaryota; kingdom Metazoa; phylum Chordata; class Amphibia; order Anura; family Alytidae; genus Discoglossus; species Discoglossus pictus. Next base: position 44,456,590 of record CM050171.1, on the reverse strand, counting down.
CATTATAAAGCCAAAATAAAGCCATCCTGCACTCTGAGGAGACTAAAAAGTGATTATAGGTGTTAGCAAAAATAGCACAACATTCCCCTACACTCAAATCCGTAAAAAAAATATTTTTTAATTGATGTCAAAAATCCATGTAATAAGTCCCGAGGGCTTGGAGCACCTCAGACCCGCCCACGCTGCGGCCGGAAAACAAACAGTTAATGTAAACTCGGATTTGGGCTGATGTGCAAGCTTGAGAGGGGGTTGCTATTAATCCTCATGTCCCCCAATATGATCCCTAGCATTTAAAGAGCTGAACAGTGCCGTCTTGAATTTATTTTTGCGTTTAAAGTTTTCTGAGCTTACGGCCGGTTGCAAGATATACGGCCGGCTGTAAGGGGAGATCCTTGCGGGGCTGTATATTTGAATTGCAAGATTACGTAACCCCCGCAAGGAATCGCAGCCTTGCGGCCGTTTTACGGCCGATAATAGAATGAGGCCCTGGGTAGGGAGTATAATAGGTCCTGTGTAAAACTTTGACTGAGGTCTCTAGTACGCTATATGTAAATGATCCTCTTGTTAAGTTGGTACAAATTTCTCTCCAAGTTGCCTCATCTAGCTCCCTGCCTAAGTCTCTCTCCCACTGGAGCATATATTTTGGCTTCTGTTTATTTAGAGTAATTCAGAAAAAAATACAGAGAACCCGTAAGGCCTTTCATAGAGGGCAATTTTGCACATATAGTTGACCACCAAGAATGTTTGGGGGTCCCATGTTCCCGGGCTAGTAAGGACATCCAATGTCTAATTTTTCTGTAATTCCAGAGTTCTCTCTCTGGTATATGATATTTAGTGATAAGGGAGGTGTGGGATAGTAGAGCATCCACTGAAAATCAAGTTCCTGCTCTTTCCAGTGGGCTGCTCAGCCACCATTGTCTAGAGGTGAAGCTAAACACTGTTCCCAAATTCAGGGAAGGATCTTATGGACAACAATGGCGATAGGAGGGGACCGAGCCGAAGCCTCTAAAGTTGAAGATATTGTAGGATTAGAGTGTCGCTGCCTGACGCCTGAGGGGGGCACATTCCAGATTATGGTATCCCAAGAATGGGGTCTTATTTGCCAATTTTCCACAAAGGTCCACAGCGATTGTAGCTTGCCCGAATGAGCCAATGGAATAAACGCAAGCTGTGCCGCTCTCAGATAAAGTCTTAGATTCGGACATGAGAGTCCTTCCTGAGACCTCTGCTGGAAAATAGTCTTTCTTGCTATACGCAGCGGCTTACCTCGCCAAATAAATTTGAAGATAGAAGCCTGGAGTTTATCTTATTCCTTCATATCTAGCGGGACTGGGAGAGTTCTGAATAAGTACAGTACTCTTGGCAAAACCGTCATTTTTACCGAAGTTATCCGCCCTGTCCATGAGATGTGGTATTTCGACCAACGTTGCATTTCTTCAATTAGTTGTTTAAATAAGGGCGGGAAGTTGGCCTTGTATATGTCCTACAGCTTCCGGGTGATTCTAACCTCCAAGTATTTAATAGAGTTTTTGGGCTATTGAAATCTATACTCCACTTTCAATGTCCCCAGTACCGCATGTGGTATGCCAACTCCCAAGGCTTCTGTCTTTTTTAAACATTGATCTGCAGGCCCGACAGGGCACCAAATCTGCCTAGGGTTTGACAACAAAGCGTCAATTGGCGTTACCGGTTCCATTAGCGTGCAGAGAAGGTCGTCCGCAAAGAAAGAACATCTACACCAACCTGCAAGCCCTTAATCTTCGCTTTACATCTAATCTTTTGAGCCAAAGGCTCAATCGCCAGAGCAAATCGCAGTGGAGACAGTGGGCATCCCTGCCGGGTTCCCCTCTGGATGGCTATAGAGATGTTTTCCGATCCCGGGAGTTTGAGACGGGCCTGGGGATTGTTGTACAGTGTTCTAATGAGTTGTTTGAAACTCCCTTCAAAGCCAAATTTAGCCAGCACTGCGTACAGATAAGACCACTCCAGTGTGTCGAAAGTCTTTCCATTTCAAGAACCAGCACACAGAGGGGGGTCTTGCTCTTAGAGGCCAAGTGGATGACATTCATAGTCCTCCTGATGTTATCAGCTGTCTGCCTATGTTGGACAAAACCCGTTTTGATCCTTGTGGATCAGATCTGTAAGGAATCCAGAGATCCTATCTGCAATAATTTTGGCTAGCTTTTTAGGATCCCCATTTATAAGGGATATGGGCCGATAGTTCTTTGGGTCTAATGGGTCCCTGCCTTCTTTGGGAAAAATAATTAGGTCCGGCCTCTTTAGCTCCAGAGGCATCGATTCCCCGTTTAGGATGGAGTTAAACAATTGGCAGAGGTATTGTGCCAGAATATGTGCAAAAGTCTTATAGTAAGAGTTGGTAAAGCTGTCAGGGCCGGGGGCTTCCCTGATTTCAAGCTCTTAATGGCTTCTAGTATCTCCTCTACTGTTATGTCCGAGTTAATTGTAGCCGCGCTCTGGTCCGAGACATTGGTGGAAGGTCGCAGGAATCTAAGACTGTAGAAGATCCGCTTTCGGTTGCTGCTTAGTGGAGTAGATTGAGCTATAAAAGTCAGCAAACATTCGCTTGATGATATTTTGGCTAACTATTGTTTGTCCCGTTGCAGTTTTAATCCGCTTGATCTTAGACTGCGCTATCTTAGACCGAAGCTTCCTAGCCAATAGAGAATCTGGCTTGTTGGCCTTGGAGTAAAATAGATGTTTGGTTCTTCTGAGGGCTGTTTCAGTTTTATGGGATCGTACAGCGTCTAACTCTAGCCGACACTGATCTATCAGCTGGCAAAGTCTGGGAGAGGGGCATGATTGGTTCCTAAACTCGAAGTCCTGCAGCTTAGTGGTAAGTTCCTGCTCTTTAAATTTACATTGCTTTTTAAAAGCAGAAGCTAGCTTAATGCAGGAGCCCCGAATAAATGCCTTGTGGGCCATCCATACCAAGCCTATGCTCAAGTTGCAAGACCTATTACACTCAAAGTAAAGGTGGAGATCTTTTTCAATTTGTTCCGACCGCTCTGGATTAGAGAGTAAAAGCTCATTTACTTTCCAAACGGTGTGGTTATATTCAAACCTAAATCAATGTCTATGCTCACAGCCGCGTGATCCGACCAGGGGCATACCCGAATTTCCGCCCTATTTGATCGATCAAACAATAACGAAGCGATCAAGAAGGTATCGATACGCGAATAAGATCCGTGTGAATACTATGTATAGTCCCTTCTATGTCGGTGATGCCCCCTCCAGGCGTCTTCCAGGCCCAGACCGTCCAGTGCCTTCTTAATTTGCTCGACTACCTGTGACCTGAGTACCCGAGCGGTACAGGTCTTGATCAAAGGTAAGGTTGAAATCCCCTCCCATCACCATCGTGTTACCAGAATGAGGCTCTAAAAGCCTCAGAATATGCAGTAGTGATTTATGTGGTGCATTGGTAGGAGCGTAAAAGAAAATGGGGGATATTTTAGTCTTCAGAACTGTTCCGTGGAGTATTACATAGTGTCCATCTTTATCCACTACGTTAGACTCTACCTGAAAGGGGAAGTTGTGATGCATCAGTATAGAAGCTCCCGCTTTCCTCGTAACTTGGGTAGAGGAGTAACCGGTGGGATAATCTCTACTAAGATAAGTAGGTATATGTTTGCGGGCAAAGTGTGTTTCTTGCATGAATATAATCGATGGCTTAATATCTTTGTAGTACATAAATGCCTTCTTTCTCTTGAATTTGGAATTAAAGCCCTTAACGTTGTGAGTCACAAAGGTAAAGTTTGCGTCAGCCGGTCTAGCCATTGCTAATGTATAGTGTGAGGCTGCATTGTCCAGTCATCTTACCTTGTACTGCCGAGACCACACTAGGAAGCCAAGCACTGGAGCAGAGATGGAGAGCGTACACCAGGGGGAGAAGGAGAAAAAGGACACAAATTAAATAAATTATAACAACTTTGTAAGTCTTTTACAGTTAGAAAAATTAAACCTTCATAGTAACATGATTAATCCACCAAACACATCTTCCTACACCAGTCGTCTATCCTGGCACCTAGGTGAAAGAGAAGTGGACCTGCTACTCTCCCAAATAACCCGAATAGGAATGGGTTGACAAATTCCAAGGGAGGAACAGGAAAAAGCAAATGAGCATATGAGGGGGAATATCACCGGATCTAGAAAACATTATTTAGTAAGAACAGTAGAAACCAGCAACTGAGTCACCAATTAGAGAAATAAAGCATTGGTGCCTCAAAATATGTAATAAAACTAGATTTTCAGTCTCAAAAACTTGGTAAAAAACAGTCTATAGTTCAAAAGGAAACAAGAATCAACATAGCCGCACTCTTGACCTTCTTGTCCTTCGCCCTGTCAAAAGCCGTTGGACCCTCTGAGGCTATCAAATCCCATGCCTGGATAGGCCGGGTCTGGGGTGAGGATGTGGGGCCAGAAGCTGTACTCTAAGTATTCTGGGTCCAAGCTTAGTAGGGGACAGTAGACCATTGCTGCTTCGGGTTAAGACTTGGCCCTCCCAGCCGGATCTCTGATCGTCTGTCCCCTTCCTCCGGTTTCATGTCTCTGCGCTTGGCCAGCGTGATGGAGGAGAGGTCCGCAAAGACAAGAAGTGGCGCATTATCAGGCCCCTTGATATCTGGGGAATTTCAGGCTGCTGCTAACACCAAGTCTCTTGTTTGTTGCCAATGCTAGGACTCTAAGGGCCCTTTCAATTTCCAGACGCGAGTCCGCAACCTCCAGTAGTATCGTGGCCAGTGTCTCTGAGACCTATTGCTTCAGATTCTGCACCGCTCTGAGAATCCCTCTAATTCTTATTTTGTGGCGTCTCGGGCTGTTCTCCAGGTCTTCGTACTTATCTTCCAAGGCCGATATGCGAGAGGAGTTCTGATGAATCTCCAGCCTATCCCGCTCTTATGCCTCAACGATCTGATCGGTGGTCTCAAGAAAGTGGGTCCTTTGGCCCAGGTCATGAATATCCTTCTTGATGGCATCAACAGTTTTGGTCATGTATGCTTGAAATAGACCCTCGTTCTGAGCCAGTGAGCTTTGTCGGGATTAGACGGGTCTACATGCCCTCATCGCCCTATTCTCCCAAAGGTTTTGATACCATCTCCTTCGTTGCCCCTGGAGGTTTGCAAAAATCTGTAATTCTCTTTTTGGTAGGACTCTCTTGTTTCTCCCTATCTCTTGCCGTTGTGTTCCGGGCAATGAGTTGAGCATGGGATCAGAGGGGCAGGTTGTGCGGAGTCCTGGCAGGTGGTCAGAATCTTTTCGTAAGTCAGCTGTCCAATGTTAGTGCGGTTACCAGCTATGGCTCTCTGTGCTACTGTGCTAGCGATCCATTAGGGTACCCCCCTCAAAATGAGTCTTTGTCCCAAGTGTGCATTACTTTAGGCATTGGCCTCGGTGTACGCATGCCCTTGATATAGATGTATGTGCAATATAAAAGGTGTTGAGGAAGTAGCCAGTCAGGCACCCCAGTGGCAGTGTAACAGGATACAGTCCCGAGAAAGTATAATAAGGAAAATTACTATTTTGGTATATTGTATATTCCCATAGCAGTCAAATAGTATGATGGTTGCAAGCAGGCCAATATAGGTGCAGGCAATAATAATGTTGTTCACTGGGTGGTAGCAGAGCCCCTCTGATACTCATGGGCTCCAGTAGACAGCACCGGGGGTCCACCGCTGTCTCAATCTGTTCCCGCCGCCTCCCCACCTCCTCCAGGCTGCGGCCAGTGCAGGGGGTCTCTTGCTCCTACCCCGCTGCGGCTTGCCCGGTAAGGCCTCCTCCCTCTCTGGGCCCCGGGGAGTCCTGTACTGCGGGTTCCTCTTGTGATGCCCCAATCTTCTGTCTTCCTCTCCTGTCCTCTGGAACCTGCTCGGGGGGGAGTAGCAGGGAGCTCCTTCTTGGGGAGGCCAGATGGAATAGACCTCTACCCCACGGTGGATATGAAGAGGTCTTTTCTGGGGCACAATTTGTTTCTAGCCAGACCCTGGCTACTCCTAGAGCCTAGCAGCAGGTATTTTTGGCTAGATTGCCACCGATTTGGGTCTATAAAAAAATGCTTTTTCACCCTTATATTTGCGTTTTAGCGCAGAGCAGCAGCAAAGCATGTCTGCTCTCTCTGCCAGCTGGACACGCCCCCCAAAAATGCAGCTTCTGATGTAATACATTTTTGTGCAATTCTGTTGCTATGAAATCTACTATTTTCGATTTCTGTTGAACTGCTTCCTGAGGTGAGAGGAGCCTTTGAATACATGTCAATCCTATCTGCACTTTGGGAATGTGGCATCTACAACAATCAGTGCTTTCATTGGGAATAGTGGTAGGCTCATTAGTATACAAGGACACATCCTCTTGAGAAAGTTAGCTGAGAACAGAAAATGGAAATGTGCAGTAAAAATAACGAAAGGTTAAACATGTACATACTGTGTGTGGGTTTATTTAAATTCTTTCTAAACTTTTTCGCACCAATTATTATCACTTAACATATCATGTAGAAACATTTTGATCAGAGTGAGCTTTGAAGTTTTCCAGGCATTCTTTCAGAAGCTGTTGACAGAAATACATGCAGCAAACATAAGAACATATTAAGAACGTGGTGAAGAAATTAAAGAAAAATATCTACTATAATATGAAAGTATATGGGAAAAAAGCAAACGGACGCTGGTATACTTTGGCAAGGAAACTTGAATTTAAAGGGATGAGGAACACATTACCAACCTTGTGTCTTGCATTAAAAAATATAAAGTAAAATTATTTTAAAATAACAGGAAGTGCACAGGGCAATAAGTACGTCTATAGATGTCATGGGCAGACCTCTAGGCTACATCTAGGGTACTGCTCATTGGCTGACATGGGCAAGCTCTCAGAACATTTGAATATTTTGTCTTCTTTGAGAGCATCATTTGAAATAAGGAAATACATTGGTACATTATCAAGTACCCCCCTTTCAGATGCAACAATTTTTTTTTTTTTTCAGATCTTGTAATTTCAATTCAAGCAGGAGTAAAGATATAATTTATACTGCGAACCATGCAATTCCATTTTAGGGCATGTTTGTACAAGTACCACTTTCATTATAAATTAAAAATATTCTCTTTTGTAGAACTAGGCTTTAAAGTCAGCCAAAAATGTTTAGAGTGCGAAAAAAATATAGCTCCTGATTTATTACTTTTTATATGTAATTAATCTGAATTGGGGTCTACCAATTCCCAGCAATTTACTTTTTGATGTGGGAGGAGACTTCAGATGCAGAGAGGAATCTTCTATATATGACCAGTGGGAATGTGGAGGCTACTGCTGTCATTGTTGTCATTACGACAAAGCTCCTTAGTTTACAAGAACTCGTTGAGAAAATCTGCAAAAAGCAGGCTACTATAAAAATTTAATTTTATAATAAAGAATAATTAAATCTAAATATGAAAAATATAAAGGGAGTGTGTGTTTTTTTTTTTTTTTAGTTTTAAAAAATTATCAAGTTTAGTTATGCAAAAGACCATATAGGAAAAAAAATGATCAGAGCAGCCTTCTAAATAGGTTGAGAAGTCTACTAGATCAGTGTTTCTCAGGGAAACAATGCTAGGTCAGAAGACCTTGTTTAGAAATCCCTAGAAAAAGGAACAGGAATGGTTTGCAAAGTAGCCATGTAATCTCCAAGAGGTATAGTTTATTTATGGATCCATGCCATAAGATTAGCTATGTCATTGTCACACACTACAGAATATATAAAACATAATGTTTATTGCAGAAACATAGTCATAGACACAGGAAATGACCAGCTGCGGGTTTGCTGTCTAAAATTAAGTGACCATTACACAAGCAGAGTGTTTTTTAATACTAGTAGTTTTACATACTTCAGAAACATCTACATGTTTTCTTATACTACAGTGGTCATTTAAAGAAATGCATACCCCCTCAAGATTATGTGCATTATATATAGAGAGATGTTTTGTTAGACCAAGATCTTTTGAATATAGACATCAAACCCATTTTATACTTCTCAGTATCATATGATTATTTGGTCACGAAAGCTCATGCTCATAAACCTGCTATTCATTTTAGCTCAAAAGTAGTGTATATCTTTAAACACTGTTGCTTCAATCAGATGCTTATCTATGTACCTTAAAGGGACATTGAATACCTTTGCAATACACCCAACTATTTTCCATTGCAATCCATTATGAATGCCTCTGCTAGACTCCTCTTCCGTACACACGTTCAGTGTCGGCATCACCTCTCTGTCAATCACTCCACTGGCTTCCCTTAGCCTCAAGAATAATATTTAAAATCATGACCCTAACTTACAAAGCCCTCAACAATAACGCTCCCCCTTACATCTCTGCTCTCATCTCCAAATACTCCCCCACCCACCCTCTTCGTTCTGCTAATAACCTTCTTTCTACAACTCTTGTCACCTCCTCTCACTCCTGCCTTCAGGACTTTTCTTGTGCTGCCCCTAGTCTCTGGAACTCCTTGCCTCGCTTCACCAGATTATCCTCTTGCCTCAAAACATTTAAAACCTCACTTAAAACGCATCTCTTTAAAGAAGCGTATCACGTTCCACCCTAACACGCTTATCACCTCTCTCTCCCTCTTTTACCACTCACTATACCTTAGATTGTAAGTCTGCGAGTTTCTATCCTAAGTACTTTGGGAATTCACCATGGACATGGGATTCCTAGCTCAAAGACAAGGCCCTCCTTGCTTTGCTATATGTTCATTTGTATTTATCTTAGTCTGAACTTTACTTATGTACAGAGCTACGGAATATGTTGGCTCGTTATAAATGAACTATAATAATAATAATAATTTGCTTTGCTGCAACTGAAAGAGGTTATTTTATAGTATACTGCCGTGTGTTTTCTTTTTTCAAATGATCTTGAGGCAGAAAAAAAAATGTTTCACTTGGGGATTTTTCTGTTTGCCTTCCTCTGGATCAATTAACAATAAACAATTAATCTGCATATTGCAGATCAGAGGAGATCTAAAAAGGTTGTTCTTGATGGATTAAAAGTATTTTTCCAAACTCAATTACTATGCAACTGGTCTGGGCTTGCTTGAGCAATAATATAGTATGAATTGTACTTGTCTGCCAATTAAATCTATAAACATACCTATACTCTGTGGTCTTCCTGCATTTCAATTAATTTTTTAAACAGGTTTTACTTAATTATTTGCTTGCTAAGCACAACAATATTTAAAGCATACTGTTGTAAATGCATGTAAAAAAGAATGGTGTTCCAGGTCCTTTTTATTTGGGCACGTACACCTACAACACACACACACACTGGTTTATATCATTGCCAACTGATTCTTATAGCATGTTAAACTAGGGTATATATGAAAATAACTAAGCACTGTTGTCTGATATTAATATATATATATCTAATATAATTAAAATATTTAAATAAGAGCTGTCAAATAGTTACAAATATTATAAGTAAAATTGGCATCTTTCCTATTTTGTCACCATCGCAGTGGCGTGCAGCAGCTACTAGGTGTTGCACGGAGACTTTGTTCAATTTGTTTGTAGAGTAAGGGCTAGAGTAAGTGGTTAGGGTTATGGTTGTGGCACATGATAAGCTTTACAAAGTAAAATAGTGGAGTGCACAACGAGCCACTACTTTACTATGTAAAGATTATCATCTGCCACTACCATAACCCTAATTCCTAACTCTAGCCTTTAGTCTAAGAACAAATTGAACAAAGTCTCTGCGCGATACCTAGTAGCTGCTGCACGCCACTGCGCTGGTGAGGACAAAACTGTGTGCTGCTTTATCAATGGATATATGATTTGACCAATTTTAGTGTTTTGACAAAATTTGTGTTAAGTCAAAAAAAAATTCTCTTCACCATTGAGTGTTTAATGAAAATAACTTTCTGGTACTTTCAGGTATGTCTGCAGCTTGGTCTACTACGGCTTAACCTTAAATGCCGGGGACTTGAAAGGAAACCTATATTTGAATGTCGCGCTCTCTGGACTTGTTGAAGTCCCAGCATTTCCTCTGTGCCTATTTTTTATTGAGAAGTCTTGGTGAGTATAGAATATGTTGCCGTATAATGATTTTATATATTGCAAAATATGATTATCTCATTTAAAGGAGACACGGCCGTCCCAACAGAGAGTTTGGTATCATGAAAAATGGCTGTACATATTAGCATTCCTGAGTAATGTAGTATTATTTTTGTGGCCAATGTGCAGTTCATTATGCTAATTTGTGACCCAGAATAATTGATAAGTTTGGGGTAGGGGTTTTAACTGACAAAACATTTGGGTCCGCATTTGGGCCACTAAAAAGACGGACATGCAGAATGTGATTCTAATAAGCAGCTTTTTCATATTCCGGATCCACTAGTTTATATACAAGTGCAGCACAAATAATATTGAATTATTCACATAAAAAAATTGGTGCGAGACAAATATGGATTTTTTTTGTAACAGGTTTAAATAATTATTTAAACCCCCCCAAAAAAATAGGCAGTAGTAAGTAGGATTTGGATCCACCTGAAATGTCATTGTCAACCCTGTTTATCATTGCACCAAGCTTTTGTGGGAAGTATAGATATAAATAAAGCACACATATAATAAGTGTGACTGTTACAGCCTGAAATGTTATTTTTCCACCCTCTGTATTATTTGATGGTGCACTAGATATATGGTCAATTTGACCCTTCTAAATAATATTGTATTCATTGTATTGGTTCTATTTTTATTAAATTTGATTTTAAAATAATTAAACTAATCTTTTTTTTATGGCTACTACTTCAGTGTTGTGTAAAAACACAATAGTATTAAATAAAACCTAACGTCTATTATTTCAATAACAGTGGTAAACACAATTTTGACATATTGAAAAAATGAAGGTGTTTCAACAATAACTTTTCACTCTGAATTCAAATATGCAATCAGAATTTTGATGTCACCCACAGCTTTTTATTAATAAATATATGGAAAGATCCAACCTATTTTGTCAAAATTGGTTTTTGTAAAAAACAATGAATTTATTAGCTATTTTATGTATCTGTAGGCAGTTGGTAAATAGATTGACAGCCAGGTGCAGCCAGGCGGCATCCAGTCAGAGTGATGCATTGTGTCGGGTCATGAAAACAGTACTAGTCTGAGAAACCTATACCATTAGTGAGCTGGCATTACCTGTGAACGCATAAAACTAGCTTAGGTTCTATTTTCTCTAGTAATAAGATTACTGTGCAGCTTTGTTGTGGTTGATATGGTGTCATTATGCCCAGTCACCTTCTTTTATGTATGTGGGGAATTGACATTCCAAAGCTCAATGACAGAATTTCACTCAACGTATTTAAAAATGCGATGAGCTATATATTTGGTTGCAAAATATATAAAATAGGTGACCAAGATAGGAACTGCCTCCCCCCCCTCCTCTATTTGCTGTGTCAAATGTGTTAGGCTTATGACAGGATGGATAAATGATTCCTGCCATATGCCATTTTCAGTTCCCATGGTTTGGAGGGAACCCAAAGTTCATTCATCAGATATCACCGGAGTAACATCTTAATCCAAACACACAGTGAAATCCGCAAATTTGCTATCCACTATAAGGCCAGTTCCGTACAGTGAGGACTTACTTGTACCACTGCCTCAGAAAATGTTGACGCTAGCCCAACTCAACATGAGGAACAACTTTTCAAGCAAGTGTAGAATTTTCTGAGCCCCATCTTAGGGATTTGAATTTGTCCAAAAAAACAGGCTGAACCTTTGGGGTCTCGGCACAAGGGCTGGAATACACATCAGCTAGGCACTGTTGTTTTGTTTGTTTTTTTTCTCAAAAATATCAAGATGAGTTGAAAACCTTTTATTTGTGAAACTTTTTAGTTTACTGTAACAAAATTTGCTCTGTAAAGGATGCTCTTGGTCATGAACATAAAACAGAATGACAACTCTTCTAAAACTCCTTTGAAAGGCATCCTTTTGCACAATGGAAACAAACTTCCTTCTATGCCATTTGCTTATGCTGCTAATATGAAATAATTGCACAAAAATATGACATTTGCCGAATACAACATCTGTGGTGACTGGAAAGTCATTGAACTGTTACTTGGTTTGCAGCTTGGCTGTACTAAATGTTGTTGTTTCTTGTGCGAGTGGGACAATAGACACAGGAAAAGTAATTATCAAGAAAAGCTGACCAGAGCACTCCTGGAAAATAACATGTTACACACCCCCATTGGTCAACCTTTTAAACATTATTCTACCTCCACACTTCATAAAATTAGTCATTTTCAAAAACTTTTAAAGCCATAGAGGAAAATGGTGCTGAGTTTGCTTATTTGAAGGAAAAGGTCCCTAGAATAAGTGATGCCAAAATTAAAGAAGGTATAATTGTACCCCTAAAATAAGAGATTTGATTTTAGATGGAAAATGCCAGGATCTGTTGAAGCAAGTGTTACCAAAAATTAACAACTTATCCTCATATTGCAGATCAGAAGAGATCTTAAAAGGTTGAACTTGATGGTTTAAAGGTTTTTTTTTCAACCTCAATTACTATGTAAAAGCATTTTTGGGAAATGTAAAACCCAAGAGATACTATGACATTGTGGCTGCACTCTTACATTTTTTGAAAGTTATGGAATGTAATATGTCCCTTAAAATTATTTTCTTGCACTAACCCTTGGATTTCTCTCTGAGAATCTTGGTGCTGTCAGCTATGAATATGGTGAGCTATCTCCCCAAAATATTTTGTGCATGTAAAAGAGGTGCCAGGGCAAGTGGAATTCTAGTATGCTTACTGATTATTGCTGGACACTTAAGAGGGATGTTACAGGTGCTAAATGCTCAAGAAAATCATCAACTGTGTTTTTTAAGTAACATAAACAGTGTTACAAATGTGAGTAAAAATATAATTTTGTTTACATTTAACCTGTGTGTCACTAAAATGATGAAGGGAAACTAGTAACATATTTGAATTCAGCATAAAAAGTTTTATGTTGGGATCACAGAGATTTTCATGTGTGTGTAAATACAGTAGAGCCTCCGCATTTGCTGATCTGTCATTCGCGGTTTTCTTTTCCCTTCTTTAATCTTTTGAGATCACGAGAGATTTGGCCAGGGAGCCCTGCGCTGAGGTGCAGAGGGATGCAAATCCCAACCCACTTGCCTCAAAACGACGCTTCGGCCCTAGAAGATGGCCAAATGCAGCGTTTCCCTGCTGGGTGAGTGCCACCCAACACCTAGACCCTCTCCCAAGGACAAAACATGGGTAAACTGATAGTTTACCCATGTGTCCGTTATTAGTGGTTTTTGCACATTTGCTGGGACCCCAGGAACAGAACCCCCGCAAATGTTACATAGTAATTAAGGTTAAAAAAAGACTTTCAGTCCATCAAGTTCAACCTTTTAAGATCTCTGATCTGCAATATGCAGATTAGTTATTAATTAATTAGTTGTTAATTATTTATTAATAGTATAGTATTTGAGGCTGAATAAAGTGTTAGTCCATCAAGTTCAACCTTTTTAGATCTCTCTTGATCTTTTTAATATGTGGACTATTTGTTATTCATTGTTAATTGATCCAGAGGAAGTCAAACAGAAAAAAAACAAACATTGAAACTTTGCCAATTGTTTCATAAGGGGGAAATAAAAGCAAAAGTCCTTCCTGACCCCAGAAACAGGCGATCAAATTTCTACCTGGATCAATGTTCCTTCGCTAGTTATCTAGGATAACCTTGAATACCCTCTTTATTCAAAAATATATCTAACCCCTTTTTGCAGTTATCTATCAAGTTCGCTGCCACCACCCCCTTTGAGAATTTCACAGTTTAACCACCCTAACTGTGAAGAACCCTTTTCTTTAAGGTGAAATCTTTTTTCCTCTATCCTCAAGGGATGTCCTATTGTCAGTTGAAAATCTTTTGCTGCAAAAAGTTTACTTGACAACGACCCTGGATGTATTTAAATATCTTAATCATATCCCCTCGTAGATGCCTTTTTTCTAGAAAAAATAAGTTTAATTCTTTCTTCATAACTTAGCCCCTCCATTCCCTTTATTCGTTTTGTTGCCCTTCTCTGTACTTTTACCAGCTCTAAAATGTCCTTTTTATGAAGTGGTGCCCAAAATAGTACTCCATATTCCAAATGAGGTCTTACTATGGATTTGTATAGTGATAGAATTATATTTGCTTCCCTTGCTTCTATACCCTTCTTAATACATGCTAATATTTTACTTGCCTTTGCAGCTGCTGCTTGGCATTGAGCAGTGCTACCTAGGTGGTTGTCCACTAGTACTCCCAAATCTCTTTCAATATCTGATACCCCTAGATTTGCTCCATTAAGATTATAAATTGCATGGCTATTTTTCCTTATCAAATGCATAACCATATATATATTTGTATTAAATCTCATCTGCCATTTAGATGCCCATTTCTCTAATTTATGCAAATCCCTCTGTAGGGAAAGTACATTATTATCTGACTTAATTACCTTGCACAACTTAGTGTCATTAGCAAAAATGGAGACACTACTTTCAAATCCTACTTCTACATCATTAATAAATATGTTAAAAAAGAGAGGACCTAATACTGAACCTCGAGGAACCCCACTTAACACATTAGTCCATCCAATCGGAGTATGTTCCATTTACAATAACCCTTTGCTTCCTGTCTTTAATCCAGCTCTTGATCCATGAGCCGATATTTACTGCAATTCCTGTATCCGTTTGCTCAAAAGTCTCCCACGAGTCACTGTATCAAAAGCCTTTGCAAAATCCTAAAAGACTACATACACTGAGTTGCCCTGATCCAAGTTGCTACTAACATCCTCATAGAAACTAATAAGATTCATCTGACGCGACCTATCCTTCATAAATCCGTGTTGACTGCTACCTATGATCTTGTTCAAATAGACATATTCTTGTATTCTGTCCCTTATTAACCCTTCTAAAAGCTTCCCAACTACAGATGACTGTCACTGGTCTATAATTCCCCGGATTTGCTCTTGTTCCTTTTTTAAATATACGTATCAACTCTGCTTTTCTCCAGTCATCTGGTATAGACCCTGTGGTGAGTGAGTCTTGAAAGATTAGATATAATGGTTTGGCTATTACAGAACCCAGCTCCATCAGTACCCTTGGATGTATTCCATCAGGACCCGGGGCTTTATTAACATTTATTTTCTCCAATCTCTTTTGGATTTCTTCCTGCGTTAACTAATTATTTAGTGATGGTAGTGTAGCCCCATTATGTTGCAGTAACCCAACCACTGGTACCTCCCTTGTGTAATCAGATGAAAAGAACCTATTTAGCTCACCTGCCTTTCCCTGGTCACTAATTATCAGATTATCTGTGCCACATTGTAATGTTCCCTTAGCTTCCTTCCTCGCCTTCTTCCCATTAATATATTTAAAAAATATTTTCAGGTTAGTCATACTTTCCTTTGCAACTGACTTCTCATTTTCTATTTTAATCAGTCTAATAGCTCTTTTGCAAGCCTTGTTTATTTCCTTATAGTCACATAAAGCTGCCTCTGTCCCCTCCTTCTTGTATAATTTAAATGCATGTTTATTTTTCCTCATCATAATCTTTAAGTCATTGTGATTTACTCCTATTCATTTTATTTCCATATGGTACATGCCGATGCGTATGTTTATGTAGTAAGACTTTGAATGTTAGCCATTTATTTTCACTATTTTTCCCTATAACTTCTTTGTTCCAGTCTATATGTAGTATTTCTGCCCTTAGCCCATTAAAGTTAGCCTTTTTAAAATCCAGAGTTTGTGTTGGCCACTTACAACTCTGTTTTTTGTATTCCATCTTAAACGAGACTGTGTTGTGATCAATGTGTTCCCCAAGGGTTCCCCTATTTTAACATTTGATATTATATCAATATTACTTGTGATGACTAAATCCAAGGTGGCCCCATTTCTAGTAGGTTCTTGTAATACCTTGGCCAGATAATGATCCCTGAGTGTACTCAACCTGCTCTCCTTAGCTGAGCTGCTGGTCTCATTTATCCAGTTTATTTCAGGGTAATTAAAGTCTCCATTATTAGTACTTGCCCGTGCTTAGCTGCATTTCCAATCTGTAACAATAATTGTATTTCCTCACTTTCAATTATATTTGGGGGTTTGTAGCATGCTCCCACTATTATGTGTTTAGAATTAGCTCCTCCACTATTTTGCTCAACCCACAAAGATTCAATGTTGCCATTAGTTCCAGCATAAATATATTTTCTGGCTATAGGCTTAAATTCAGGTTTAAAATACAGACAGATCCCCCCTCCTCTTTTACCATTTCCCCTATCTTTCCTCAATAGGTTACAACCATCCAGATTAACAGTCCAGTCATGAGATTCATCCCACCATGTCTCGGTAATGCCTATTAAGCCCCATTTTTCTTGTACTGCTAATAATTCTAGCTTGCCCATTTTCCCAGGCAAACTTCTTGCATTAGCAAGCATACACTTTATATTGCTATGGCTCTGCCATTGTGAAGGGCTTGCCACTGTATTTGAGGCCCCTATTAATACCTCCCTACTGTCTATTGTAACCCTCCCCCTTCTCCTCCCCCATGGGTAAATAATTAATCCCTTTCCCCCTCTACCCTTTTTACCCAAATACTTCTATATAGTCCCTCCCCCTCACCTACAAGTTTAAAAACTCCCCCAGCCGCTCTACCATCCTATCACCTAGCACAAAAGCTCCCTCATCATTAAGGTGCAATCCATCCCTGCTATAGAGATTGTACCCAAGTGAGAAGTCCGCCCAGTGCTCTAAAAAACGAAAACCCTCTGCACTGCACCACTTTTTTAGCCACGCATTAACCTCCCTAAGCTCCTTCTGTCTCCCTGGGCTAGCACGTGGCACTGCACTGGTAGTATCTCAGAAAATACTACCTTG
Organism: Discoglossus pictus; assembly: GCA_027410445.1. NCBI lineage: Eukaryota > Metazoa > Chordata > Amphibia > Anura > Alytidae > Discoglossus > Discoglossus pictus. The sequence continues at coordinate 44,439,716 of CM050171.1, read as the reverse complement.
GAGGTCCTTGCTTTAAGCTTATTCTCTAGTTCTCTAAAATCATTCTTTAGGACGCTCCATCTTCCACTAACTTTGTCATTGGTACCAATGTGTACCAAGACCGCCGGTTCATTACCAGCCCCTCCCAATAATTTATCCACCCGATCCACAACATGCCGAACACGAGCACCTGGGAGACAGCAAACTGTTCGCTTGCTGGGATCTGGGTAACAAATCACCCTGTCTACCTTTCTAATAATAGAGTCTCCTACCACCAAAACCTGTCCATTGCTCTGTCTAGTCTGCCCTCCCACTCCTCCAGTAGAACTGTTCTCCCGGCTGTTAGAGGGAACAGTTCTACCTGGCATTGCCATTCCTGAATGGACATCGCCAACATTTTCACTCAAACTGGCAAATCTGTTGGTGTTTGCCAACTCAGAACTGGCCTGCCTCCTCCTATTCCCCCTCTAAATGTAACAAAGCTACCTCCCTCGACATCCTCACTAGCCCCAGCTCCACCCTCCATGCTAGGCCCAGCTAAACTGGGCTCAGTGAGCAGCAACCCCCTTTCCAGTGGAGCAATATCACGGAAGTGCTGCAATTCTCCACTCTAGTTTTCAATTTGGGCTTTCAGAGAGGCAACATGCTCATACCTGTCACAGAGGTATGGAGCCTGGATCATTTGTTCCAGCAGTGCATACACGTGGCAGGATGTACACTGAGTGAGGTGAATGTGGAGGGTCTACTGTAATTCCATTTTGTCAAACAGTGTAATTATAAACCGAAAAAAGTATTGAATCCACAAAATGCAGAATCAATGCTTTTTATAAGAAAAAATGTGCTTTAATTTGTAAAGAAAAGATTAGTAAATGAGTAACAATAATGAATATTCAGCCTTCCAGCAGACAAGAAAATATCTACATTGGTGCTCTTTCCTTTTTAATGATTGTCAAATTGCATATGCATTTAATTTTGTAGAAAATAACATTAAACCTATGTCTTATTGTAGAACGCATAACTGAATGTGCTTTTTCAGAATTTTCATTTTGATTCCTATATTAAAACTCTGTACTGAGTTTTAATATAAAAAAGAGTGAAAGATTAAAAATTAAACTGTCAAGTGCAAAAGACTACTCCTGTCATCTATAAGGTCGATAACTCAAGGAGAGAGTCGGCTATTCAAGTTGAAAATATTGGGTGCTCGGTCCAATAGGCAAACACCCGGTGTGAAGTGAAAATTTATTCATCCCTGATAGTATCTTTGAAACAAAGCCCCATAAGTTCACATGCCTGATAACACAAACTTGCGTTTTACAGATCCTGTGAGGCTTGAATACATTCTCACTTCATTTCACCTTATCCTGTAGTGCTATGGGAACTTTATTTTGCCAAATCAGATGTTCATGTCACACAAAATATTTGCAGAATCTGGACAGAACAGGCTGAATAAAGAATGGGATTTAGCAAGCACAGGGCCAAAAGGGAGTTAGATTTACTGTTCACAATCTGTGCTGTACTCCATGTTCCTTTGCTTGAAAATAAAATTTCAAAAAGGCAAAGCCAAAAAGTAATCCTTTTTTCACATTTATACTTTTGCACTTAGTTACAATTATTTACTTCAAGGGACAAACATAATATGCTTATTAATGTTGCCAGCATCTAGAAATCAAAGAGGTTAACCCTGTGTGCCTGCAATTGCTTTATCCTGGCCAAATCATTTGGATTGAAATAGCATCAAGAAAGCAGCTCTGCAGTAGTGTAATTTGGGCTCTGAAGTTATGACAGAGACGGTACATGCAATGACTGGAAGTGTGGCCTTGATGTCAAAGCTAGTTTGTGATGACCACTTTTCAAATCAAAACTGTGGTGTTGTTGAAGGTTGACAAACAGTTACAAACAGAACTGTAACTTTCTGTAGGAGACTAAGTGCTGTTCAGCCTAGGTGCACTAGTATATTTCCAGGTTACCCGTCTCAACCTAGCCTTAGTATTTCTGTCCAATTATATATGTCGCAGTATGATAAGCTCAGCATGACAGAGCTGCATCACTTGAATATGGAGCAAGAGGTGCCCAAGGACTCTGGGATTCCCCAGGAAAGAACCGGGTTATGAGACTGCCACAGGATTGCCCAGGTTGGAAAAGGACTGTCAGCAGATCACGAAATGGAGGTGATGAGGGCAGTCGGCTTGAAGGTCACCAGGGAGCAAGCCAGCCAGTCGCCATGTTACAGGCAGAGCCCAGTTGATTCTGACCCACCACCCAGGAAGCTGCCCTATAGAGTCTTACACCAATTTGATGATGCTGGTGGGCTTGCTTAGTTTGCAAGCCAGTCCAGCTCCCAAGCCATTTCCAGCCATCTCGCAGAAAATCATGAATTTAAGTAGGTTCTGTTGGCCCCATACCAGGTGACCCCTGAACATTACAGAAAGCAATTCTGGAACCTGACCTGGGCTGCCCATGACTCATATGGGCAGCTGCTGGGGAAGCTCCCCCATGCCTGTGATGGGTGGTGGAAGGAGCTTCAGGTCCAGACTGCAATTTTCCAGCTTTGCCCTCCAGCCATGGGAGTCTGGGTCCAAGACTGATGACCCACCAAAGAAATGGCTGGTAACCTGGTGGACCAGTACCAGGAAAACTGGTGAGAAATGAGAGTGCCTTCCAGTGCAGTGGTTTACACCTCTCCCCCGCATAATAACCCAGCCTGAACCACCGCTCCAACCAGAAGAGTGGTCATTCTTGACTCCCCAGCCTAAAACTAATGCCCCACCAGTCCCTAGAAATACAGAAATTCATTGGGAGTTTTTTGCTTTTGGTGCCCACAGCTGAGGCATCTGATGCAGGGCTGTCCCCATGGCTCTAGTAAGTGATTGACCCAGCAGCAGTAGATTGCTTTGGGGATATAGTCTGGTTCAGTTACCCTCAGGGGACTACCAAAGTCTCAGTTTCTAGCCTATTATATGCTGAAGCCATACCAGAGTTTGTAACCCCAAGAAATAGTCATATGTCTAGCAGAAGGGGAAGATTCTGAGGAGGGGTGCTACCAGACATGCTTGCCCCATGATGACACTTGTTACCTAACCAGCGACCGGGTAGGACCGACCTACTGGTCCACAAAATCTTATCCCTAGCACTATCCCACCGAAGCAGCCCTCGTATAGGGTCCTTAAGACTGTGAATGGAATTATGAAGAGGGATCTGGATGAGATGTTAGAGCTGGGGGTCATCAAGCCCTTAGACCTTAGTCCTTGGTCCCTAAGAAGGATGGCATCGCCTGGTTTTGTGTGAACTATAGACAGCTAAATGACAAGACAGCTACTGACACTTACCCTATGCCTAGATGCCTAGAGTAGATGAACTGCTAGATTGGCTAGGGCAGGCAACTCATGTGATTACTCTGGTCTTGTCTAAGGACTACTTGCAAATGCTAGCGAGAAGTCGCATTCATCGCCCCATTTGGGCTATACCAGTTTACGGTTATGAATTTTGGGATGAAAAATGCCCCTTCCACATTTCAACGGCTTGTTGATGACCTACTACTTGGATGCCAGGAGTTCACCAATACATACCTGGATGACATTGTCATCCATATTTGTCAAGAACATGTGAACCACCTAGCCACTGTCCTGGATCTCATCCAGCAAGCGGGGTTTACCATGTGCCCTGACAGTTTGCTAGGGACAGGGTGCAGTATCTAGGGGACAGAGTAGGGAGTGGGAGGGTCCAGCCAGTGTCCGCCAAGGTAGCCTCAATAGTCCGAAGTAGTAAGTAGTAAACATTGTGCTGGCTCAATAGTCTGCAGGGCTAGGCTCCATCTCAACATGACAATAGTCCGCCATTGATATAGAGTCTAGCTCTGCAGACTCAGAACTTTGCTAACCAATACAAGCAGGGTAGAGCTCATCAGAGAAGAGATGGTCTCTCCAGGCAATGGGACTCTTTAGATCTCCAGTGGCCCACAATCCGTTTGAAATCTTGAATCGACTGATGACTGGAGGGGGGTGTTTGTGATGAGAGATCTTCACACAGGATTCACGCAAATCAAAACTGCAGGTTACCATAGCAATAGTGACGGTTGCAAATGGAAAAGAAGTGCTTTTCAACCTAGGTGCATTAGTATATGAACAGGTTACCTCTCCCTCACTCCTAGCTTCAGTATTTCTGTTAATCAAGTGAATCCTTATCCTGTCCCTTGTCCAGTCCTTTGTCAATTAATCCGCATATTATAGAGATCAGAGGATATCTTAAATGGTTGAACTTGGACTAAAAGTTTTTTTTCAACTTCAATTACTATGTAACTATAACGTTCTTGACATTGTTATAATTTTTATTGCCAATATTCTCTCTAGATACCGTTTTTTCTACTTTCAAAAGCATTTTTATTTCTTTTATGTGTAGTTTGTGATTGTTTTTCAGTTCAGCAGGTCCAAAAGGCAGTCCTTCTCTTTTTTTTACTCGCTAACCAATACTTGGTTAATCAAGTTACATGATCGGTAACACTTACATTTTATTTAGCATAAAATAATCACATATATAGTTGACGTTTGCGATGTTACATACTTACATAGGGCCTCATTCTATTACCGGCCGTAAATCGTCCGTAAGGCTGCGATTCCTTGCGGGTGTTCTGTTAACTCGCGATTCTATTATACGGCCCCGCAAGGATCTCCTCTTACGGCCGGCCGCATATCTTGGAACCGGCCGTAAGCTCAGAAATCTAAAAACGCAAAAATAAATTCAAGCCTGCACTGTACAGCTCTGTAAATGCTAGGGATCATATTGGGGGACATGAGGATTAAAAGTAACCCCCTCTCAAGCTTGCACATCAGCCCAAACCGGAGTTCAAATTAACTGTTTATTTTCCGGCTGCGGCGTGGGCGGGTCTGAGGTGCTCCAAGCACTCTGGACTTTTTACATGGATATTTTACGGATATTAAAAATAAAATATTTTACGGATTTGAGTACAGGATAATTATGTGCTATTTTTTCTAACACCTAAAATCCCTTTATAGTCTTCTCAAAGTGCAGGATCGCTTTATTTGAGCTATTTTATGTGCTTAATTGGTGCTAGCGGGACCTCTTTCCTGCAAGTAAGCTGCGGCTCGTTTTTAGCCTTGCAGAGAGGTTTCCCGTAGCAATTGAATTGCAAATAGGAATTTCTTACGGCCGAAACTCTTGCGGCCGTTTTAGATCAAAGGCTTTCCTCTGGCGCGAGCGGCCGCAAGAGATAGCAAGGCACCGGCCGCAAGCCTGCCGGAGCCCCCAGCCGTAAGGGAATAGAATAGCCGTAAAGCTTGCGGCCGGTCCTTGCGGCCGGTGCCTTGCTATCTCTGCAATATGAGGATTAAATATTAATTAATTAATTAGTTGTTAATTAATTATTAATCAATTATTTTTATTATTTGTTTATATATATATATATATATATATATATATATATATATATATATATATATATATATATATATATATATATATATATATATTTATTTATTATTAATTAATCCAAAGGGAGGCAAACAGAAAAAAAAAAAAGCAAGTGAGACTTAGTCAATCGTCTCAAAGAAAAAAATATATATATTCTTTCCTGACCCCAGATACTGGCGATCGGATTTCTCCCTGGATCAATCCTCTCTAATTATCCTGAATTCCCTTTTTAATTAGAAATAAATCCAGTCCCCTTTTAAACTTATCTATCGAATTCGCTGTCACCACCTCCTCTGGTAGAGAATTCCACAGATTAAACACCCTTACTGTGAAGAACCCTTTTCTTTCTTTAAGGTTGAAAACCTCTTGACCCAAAAAGCTCCCTTGACAAATCTTTATACTGACCCTGGATGTATTTATATAAGGTAATCATATCTCCTCTTAGACACCTTTTTTTCTAGAGAAAATAAGTTTGATTTGGTTAGTCTTTCTTCATAACTTTGCCCCTCCATTCCCCTTATGAGTTTTGCTGCCCTCCTCTGTACCCCTTCCAGCTCTAAAATGTCCTTTTTATGAAGTGGTGCCCAAAATTGTACGCCATATTCCAAATGAGGGCGTACTAGAGATTTGTATAGTGGCAGAATTATATTTGATTCCCTTGCTTCTATACCCTTCTTAATACATGCTAATATTTTATTTGCCTTTGCAGCTGCTGCTTGGCTTTGAGCAGTGTTACCTTGGTGGTTTTCCACAAGCACTCCCAAATCCCTTTCAATATCAGGTACACCCAGATTTGCTCCATTAAGATTATAAATTGCATGGCTATTTTTCCTTCACAGATGCATAAATTTACATTTATTCATATTAAATCTCATCTGCCATTTAGATGCCCATTCCTTAATTTTATGTAAATCCATTTGGAGGGAAAGCACAACATTATCTGATTTAATTACCTTGCACAACTTTGTGTCATCAGCGAAAATGGAGACCCCACACTCCAATCCTACCTCTAAGTCATTAATAAATATGTTAAAAAGGAGAGGACCTAATACTAAACCCTGAGAAACCCCACTTACCACATTAGTCCAATCGGAGTATGTTCCAACAACCCTTTGCTTCCTGTCTTTTAGCCATCTCTCAATCCATGAGCAGATATTTACTGCAATTCCTGTATCTCTTAGTTTGCACAATAGTCTCCCATGTGGCACTGTATCAAAAGCCTTTGCAAAATCCAAAAATACTACATCCACTGAGTTGCCTTGATCCAGGTTCCTACTAACCTCCTCATAGAAACTAATGAGATTTGTTTGACATGACCTATCCCTCATAAATGACATATTCTTGTATATTATCCCTTATTAACCCTTCTAAAAGCTTCCCCACTACAGAAGTAAAGCTCACTGGTCTATAATTATCCAGATTTGCTCTTGCTCCCTTTTTAAATATAGGTATCACATCAGCTTTTCTCTAGTCATATGGTAGAGACCCTGTGTTGAGTGAATCTTTAAAAATTAAATATAATGGTTTGGCTATTACAGAACCCAGTTCCCTTAGTACCATTGGATGTATTCCACAGGACCCGGGTCTTTATTAACATTTATTTTTTCCAACTTCTTTTGGATTACTTCCTGTCTTAACCAATTTTTTGGCAAAGGTAGTGTAGCCCCATTATGTTGCCGTGACCCAACCACTGGCACCTCCCTTGTGTATACGGAAGAAAATAACCTATTTAGCTCATCTACCTTTTCCTGGTCACTAATTATCAGACGGCCTGTGTCACATTGTAATGTCCTATAGCTTCCTTCCTCACCTTCTTCCCATTAATATACTAAAAAAATATTTTAGGGTTAGTCTTACTCTCTTTTGCAATTCATTTTTCATTTTCTACTTTAGCCAGTCTAATAGCCCTTTTGCAAGCCTTGTTGATTTCCTTGTATTCCTATAAAGCAGTCTCTGTCCCCTCTTGTTTGTATAATTTAAATGCCTGTTTTTTTAATCCATATCTTGATTTTTAAATCATTGTTAAGCCACATTGGATGGGATTAACTCCTTTTATTTTTATTCCCACACAGTATATGCCGATGTGTATGTATATTTAGTAAGTATTTAAATGTTGTTCATTTACGTTCAGTGTTTTTACCTATCCGTTCTCTGTCCCAGTTTATATTTTGTATTGCTGCCCTAAGACCTTTAAAATCTGCCCTTTTTAAAATAAAGAGTTTTTGTTGGCCCCTTAAAATTTAGTTTTTTTTTAATTCAATCTCAACTGTGTTGTGATCACTGTTTCCCAACGGTTGCCCTATTTCAACATTTGATACTATATCAAAATTATTTGTGATGACTAAATCTAAGATCGCTTCATTTCTAGTACGCTCTTGTATAACCTATAATGTTGGTCACACACTTGCGGCCCTCACAAATCGAGGCGAGCAGTTGAGGCACGTGGGACATAAGCAGCAATGAGCGCCAAAGGCTCTTATTGCAGGCCTCGCAATGAGCGCCATAGGTGCTCATTGCCAGCGGCGTATTACTTTCACGGCCCACGTAACTCTAAAAACCCGGAAAACCAACAAAATTCGTAAAAAAAAAAAACACGCTCACACACAGCACAGGGGGAGGGCCAGGGAGACTGTGAGTGAGGTTGCAAGCGAATTTGAGCCATAGTTGGCATTTTTCGTCAAGCAAAAATCGGCTAAGCGAGGAAAAAAATGGCAGTTGAAAAACATAAAAATTCTGAAACGGGATGAAAACGAAGCTGAGCATCACCAGGCATGCAGGACTTAAAAAAAAATACAAAACGGCAAAGACATTAACACTTAAACGAACAACGCCAGGCACGAGGGACTTTGAAAATAAAACTAACGGCAGTGAGCGCGTGCCACGCAAAGATTCCGCAGACACACAGAGGTGAAAGACACAGGGAAGGGGGGAGATGGTGGTAAGAGACACATTGCATTCCCAAGCACAAAACTTGCAGGTTAACAAACCCTGCAATGAGCGGACCATACAGTAGGCGGGAGGAAAGGCTCGCAATGAGCTTCTGATGAACACCGCAAACAGGAGAGGGTTGCAATGATTGCTGAAGGTTCTCATCGCGGGGCTCGCAATGCGCGCCGAAGTTGATCATTGCAAAGGAGGAAAGTTGAAATACATGGGAGGAGAGGCTTGCAATGTGCGCCGAAGGTGCTTAGAGGAGAAAAAGCTTCACACTGTGTGGCAAACAGCATTGCCAGCCTTACAATTGTATTCCCGCCATTTTTGACGGGCAATTTCGTATTCTCATAATAATATCTGGAAAGGAAAATATTGCAGACATAGTAGCTTTACAAATTTGACATTAGATTTAAGACTTACAGTTTCGTCTGTTTTGTCTCATAGAAGTTGTTCTCACAACATTTTTGTAGAGCCTTTAATATGTGGCTGTTTTGTATAGTGGACTAGCGACTTGCCCGTCAAAAAATGATGGCAATAGAATTGCAAGGCAGGTAATGCTGTTTGGTACACAAAGTATGTATTTTGATTGTGTGAGTACCTTCTGCGCTCATTGCGAGCCTCTTGGTTGGTGTATGTTTGGTTATGAGAGCTCCTTTGGCGCTCATTGCAAGTTTTTCTCTGATGGTCTTTTGACTCGCATTCTGAGCCCCTCCCCTGGTGTAGTTGTGGTCCTGTAAACAACGTTGGTGCTCCTTGTGAGGCGCGCGCTGAGGGCCTTTAGCGTTGGTTTTTTTTTTTTATGTGTATGTATTTTGTAATGTTAATTAATTTGTAAAGTTATAAAGTAATATACTTTACCTATTTGTAATTAATATATGCAGAAATCTATTTAATGTTCCTGCAGCATACAATGTAGATTTGCACTGTTGGCAAGCTGATGTGTAAGTGTCAGCAATGTGTGCAGTGTGTAGTGTAAATAGACTGTGTGCGCGAGGTTAAACAGTTTGTTTAGCTGTATAGTTCTGCATTTTGTAATGGTAATGTTATTAGGTTTCAGAGATTGTTGTAAAATGGCTGCGATTGTGTATGTGTTAGGCGGGTGTTGAGCATATAGCGTCCTTCCTAATAGTGTATTTATCAGGTTGTACGGGTCTGTGTAAAAGGTGTTTGTGCTTGGCGATGTTTTGCGTGCTTAGGGGTCTTGTAGCCTCGTTTTCGTTTTTTTCGGCGGACATTTTTTCTCTCGCTTAGGGGATTTTCGAGTGGCGAAAATCCTTAAATTGTATTTAAATTGGCGTGTAACCTCAACCCTAGATGTCCTGGCTGTCCCCCCTTGCTGTGTGTGTATTTTTTTATATTTTATTTTGTGTATTTTTCGTGTTTTTCGCTGTGCGTGTTGCAGCCTCTAAGTTCATATTTTTTGGGTTTCGTATTTCTTTTTTCTCAGTGGCGGTTTTCTTTTCTAAGTGTTACGGGCCATGATTTTTATAGGCGATTCTTTCAAAGTGCTACGGGTCTCGCACTTTGAATTGTGTATTTGAGTTTTGTGTTGATGTGTAGTTCCGCAGGTTGTAGGTATGATGCGCAAGGCGTGCAGGTTCGAAGGGATGAGCGCCGTGAGGTCGTAAGGATGAGCGCCTACAGCATGAGCGCCTACAGCCTTTGGCGCTCTTTTCCTGGCCGCAACCCTCGCCCTCGCTTTGCGAGCCTGCAGTTTTAACATTTCGTTACCAACGGATTTTGGCAAGGTCGCGCTGCTGAGAACTATATATGTGATTATTTAAAATAAGTCAACCCAGTTGTTAAATAAGGCAGATAGGCATCACATGGTATTTGTAGTCTTGAGTATTACAAGCCATCTTTCACTCATCTTCCTTGCTCATGCCAATTTAATTTGTGTACTGCTTTCAGATCTAGCTTGGCAAAGATCTTAAACCCCTGTAATTGTTTAAACAATTTGCTTATGACTGGCAATGACTATTAATTCTTGCATGCCAATGCATGAATGGAATCCACCATCTTTTTTTTTCCAGAAAAAAAAATTGTATCTCATTTGATTAATGGAGGTCAATGAATGAACAATTGAAAATCATTTTTAGGATTGAAGACAGTTTTTATCTCTGCACTCTTGTTTATTTTGAAACATAACTTTGATTCTAATAATAGTATTGCTAAATGTAATTACTATTAAGAAATGTTATTAGAATCAATAAAAGTTTTTTTTTTAAATGAGCAAGAGAGCAGGAAGAAAAACTGTGAGCCCCATGCAAATCAGCTCCTCTAAGTTGGGGGACTGTCATAAAAAGGCTGCGGGAGTCTTTCTTTTAGGGCACTCGGCTCGCATACGTAAAATCTTACCATTGTCAGTAAGATATTTCAGTGTGGGAGGCACCCAAACCAAGCTTTACGCATGAGAATCTGCTCTAGGAGCCAATAGAGTTCCCTAATGTCATGCCCTAGGTATTTCATTTAAATACCTACTGGAAGGAATCCCCAGACCTCCCCTACTCCTGCTCACTGCCCTATTGCCCCATCTATGTAACGATGGGGACTACACAGACCCATGGAAAATAGTCAACCCCTGCTAGTGAGGTTCTTAAAAACCATCATGATCTGATTATCAGAAGAATGGTCAGTATTTTGATTCTGTAGCCCTGGGATGTTGCACGTGCAGTGCAGTGCAGAGGGCCACTCCGAATTGATGCACTGTGAAAGCAGAATAGTTAGAAGTGAAGCTTAAAAATGAGCGGATGTAGGAAGTGGTGGTCTGAGATGTGTTTAGATGGACAGACCTTTTAAAATCTTATGTAATACAGTACATCAGCAATTTTGTAGCAGCAGTTCAGCCAGCTTTGTGATCCATTCAACAGCAGTTTCTGATGTATTTTTTTTTTACATTCTACCTGATTAGAACCCGTGTTTAACTTTATAAAATAAGATTATAAGTTTGCGAGATTTCAATCTTGTAAGGTGCTTTAGGGAAAGCTCTACACACACTAGATTCTAAACTCAAATACTGGGCTTTCCACTCTTTGCAATGTGTACATTTTTGTTTTGCCTTGTTTTTAACCCATGTTCAGCAATACGGAATATGTTGGCGCGTTACAAATTAAGATAACAATAATTTAACAACTAGCCTGAATTGAGGCACAAATTATCAAAGTGACTTCAATTTCAGTTTTGTCTCTGTATACATTCCCTTAGTATAATAATTTTTACAGGGCTGAAAGTCTCTTTAAATCTACAGTAGACCCTCCACATTCTCCAGGGTTCCGTTCCTGGGGGCCCCGCAAATGTCAACAAAACGTGAATAACAAAAACATGGGTAAACTATCACTTTACCCATGTTGGACGTCGCTGGGAGTGCAGGCTGAGGACTACTGAGGGCTGGCAACTTTATGTGTTTGTGTGTGTGTGTGTGCTGGGGAGAGTGCTATAGAGAGGAGTGGGGCAGAGAGGGCTGAGAGAGTGCACGAAATGGGAGTCTGTGTTATAGAGGGTGCGGGGTATAAGCTCCAGCTGCCTGACGCAGGACTAAAACACAAGGTCCCCCATGTCTTGTCCCTTGGGAAAGGGTCTAGGTGTTGGGTGGCACTCACCCCACAGGAAAATGCTGCATTTGGGCTATCTACTAGGGCCCAAGCGTCCTTTTCAAGCAAGGGGGTAGGGTTTAGCATCCCCCTCTGCACCTCAGCGCAGGGCTCCCGGGCCAGATATTGCATGCTTGTAGTTTAAATTTTTTTTTAAAAAAATGCGAATGTTGAATATGCACATGTCGAACCTGCAGATGTCAAGGGAGGCCTGTAGTTGCAGTATTAAGCCTTTCAGCTTAATTTCTTTGTCTTTTAAAAAATATATATTTTCTCCCAAGTTTTTATTAAAAAGATCAATAATTCAGAAATCAGTGAAACTTTTGTAAGGAGTAAACATACATATGCTACATGGTGTCTGTGACTATTTCACTTTAAACCAATATATGAAGGCTAATAAGAATGTTTGTAAAAGATTTTCCTCATGTTACAATACTGCATTATTATCATGATAACATTTGGCTGACGGTAGTACTTAATATTGAATGGCAATATCTGGTTAGAAATGTTATTTGTCTTTTTTTTTTTAGCTCTAAAGTGTTAATGTGTCATTTTTTCCAGTCCATTTTGGTTTTCCAAGCTAATGTGTCTGTAAGCCATTATATTATTTAATCCTTCCAATTTAAAACATGGCAGCTATATTCATTCAAAGTAAATAAACAGCTGCAAGCCACTTTGTCTGTCTAGACTGTGCACTTATACATTTGAATACCTATTTGATCATTGCATTACTTAATAGTTTAAATCTTCAATAAATAATAAATAGTTTATTAACATGAGTGAGATTTCCTTAATTATATATTCCAAGCAGATGCCTACCTGATAGAGCATTTAATTGTAAATTACTTGATAATACTATTTCAACAACAGTTTATGTTGGATGTGATTATGAGCAGAAGTGCCAATTTGGCAATGTACAATAAACAGCAATAGCTCTTTGGCAGCATTTTTTTTTTCCTGTGGACAAACGCCCTGTTTCAGGATTTTGAAAAATGACAAAAAAGCACTATAATTTTTAAGAGTGACATCATGAGTTTTGTAATCATTGTTATATTGTGACCCTTTCTATTAGAACATATACATCAACCTGATTTTTAACTGGATGAGTGGGGAGTTTTATGATTTTTATTGTTCTCCGTAAAGGTTTGTTCTTTATGAAAGTCCATAGATTTAAAAATAGCTGATATGCCTTACTTTTCAACAGGGGTCTCTAACAATGTGAAGTGAAGGGTAAGCAAAACCTGTTTATATTTTTAATTAAGCCTTCAGTGTATTCTCGTGAGAGGAGCTATACATATTGAACATAATCTTTGCTTTCTAAGAAAATAGCACAATAAAATGTATATATATTTGGGGTATCTAATTAATAATATCATCATAAAGATTTTTACTGTTCATTGCAAAAATTATTTAGGAACACCAGGTAAAGGGTGATAAGACAAGTTAAGATAAGGGTGATAAGGTGTTAATTGGAAAGCTGACTATAAACTATGGATTTAGAGCTCTATTCCATGGCATTCCCCACCAACACACACACAATACCTGTGGGACCATTTTGGCCACTTCACCCCAATTGTTGTGCTGTAGGCTGGTATTCATATTTTTAATAGTTTTAATGGATAGTATTAGGGTCTATGGGGGTAGGGTCCATGGGGTTCCATAATGTGAGATTTAGGTTTATGATGTGATAGCTTGGTCGTGTTTTATGAATGCACTTCACTCAGTTCTTTTCTTACAGAACCATGGAATATAGCTCATATTTTGGAGAGGTAGAAGGGAGATAGCAGAATCATTAACGCCAAACATAAACAAACATGAGATCCTCTATTTATTTATTTATTTCTGTAAAGGGGATACACATTTTTAAAATGATGGCTCATGAAGGCCTTTAGCTATCCACTTACCACCATGGCAATGGTAAGTCTCTCTTCCACTGCCAAACAAGAATTTTTCAGTGGTGAGCGGAGATGAAGAAAGGCAAGAATGCTCAGTTTATATGTTTGTAGAAGGTGTTCCACATTAGAAAATGTTTGTCTATTTGTGTAATTGTACTTTTGAGAACATGTGCATGTTTACATGTTTATTCATTTATTTATTTATGTCGTTTAAGGTGTGGGAGACACAAAGCAACTGCTGGATTTCTAGTATTTGCTGGCATGGCTTGTATATTTACATTATTCTTACCAGATGATAACCGTAAGTCTATGAATTTATTTCTTTTTTTTAATAATTAAATCATTTTAAGAATTTTAAGTTTTTTTTATTTGATTAATTTTGATATTTATTCTTGTCTTAATTTGTTTAGCATTAACCCTCTTACCTGTACAACGTTTCATTGTTGTAAAACAAATTCACCAAATATAGTAAAAAAAGATATGTGTTGCATCAATTGCTCAGATCCCTGAGGAAAGATGGGTTAGTGTAACTGTTTCTCTTTTTCCATCAAGGTAATGAACTGCACATTTAATTAGTATTTGTGGACAAACTAAACAAACATTCAAATTGTTCCAGAGTGTAAACCTCTTCAGTACAATAACATTATTGAT